>JAURVB010001153.1:0-171549 GCA_033002965.1 Piper betle | reverse complement strand
GGTTTTGATCTTATCTTTTTCTAAAACCTAAAGGGTTGCCTCCTCTCCCTTGTGCACATCTTCCTCCTCTCTTCCTCTTGTTCCTTGGCTACTCCTTCGTCCTTCCTGGCACTCAGAAGGCTTCGAAGTCATCCCCAATTAAAAACAATGGAAGATGAGGTTAGTAATTTAACTTTAACGTAGTTAATTTATATATCATGTGCATATCCATGTTATGTTTTGTTTTATCTATATAGGAACGTGTGTATTCATGATGGATCAATGATTATTTGATCATTTGATGTATGTACGTCAAAATTGAGACAATGGACTCAATTATGATGGAGGTGATTAGGGTTAATCCATATAGAAATTGATTTTATGTTGTTTCAGGCCTCAAAGAATAAATTGAGTAAAATAAGGTAAGAAGCACTAAGTTTTATTTGTCAAGAAATGTTCTTGTCTCTTGATTTTGATGTAAGTAAGAAGTGTAGAAGTTTTCTTTATGTTCTGAACACATTTGAGTAGTTTCTTAGAAAAATTTTAATAAATTATGAAAGGTTTCACCATTTGTGTGAGCGTTAATGACAAGTTAAAATCTTTGAATTAAATCACAAAACTTTGATTAGAAAGTGAATTGGAGAAAAAGGTGGCTAATAAGAAACTTTAGACTTTCAAACCCTGATTTTTACTGCAGATTAAATCAGTTATAATTTGGGTTGTACAACTCTGATTCATGTGACTCTTTTTGCGTTAGAAACCTCAAAATATCTAGTTTCTTTTCTTAAAATTTCATAAACATTTGCTATATATTCTAGGACTTGTGAATTTCTAAATTTATAGGTTTAAAAACCTTAATTTTCTTAAGTTATATCAATACCATGTTGTTTGTATGTCATGCTTATGATCAATTAATCATTGTTTGATGTTAAATACATGTTTTCATGATTATTAAAATGTTGAATGATTGATGAATCATTGATCATGGTCATAACAATTGACATATCATGCATACATACATGTGCACTCTAGTCGAGTAATGATATGAGCATGCTTATTTCATTTCTCGTACTAGGAGGTGATAGCTGAGACGTTTTAGAGCTTGAGAGGCTATTAACTAAGTCCGCTTAGTCATAATTTGGGGAGCTTTACGATCCTCTTGTTTGCTTGTTATGTGATTAAACAGTTTAGTCGAATCATGATTGGATGCTTTTGAAAAGATGTGAAAAAACCTAATAGATGCTAAGTAACATAATCAAAAATTAAAATAGATACTAATACACGTGGTTTTGAAGTTTTCATAATGTTAATTTAAAGTAATGTTAGAGACTAGGTATAACGCAAATATTAAATGAACAGTAGTTAAACTAATGGGACATACCAATAAAACTTCGGGCATCCACACAAGCTAGTGTCGGAGTTGAGTAAGTTATTGTACGTATGTATCACTTATAATCATTTGTGGGGGCAATGTTAGAGGGTTGCATGACTAATTATCATGTAAAACCCAAAAGTTGAGATGCACACTCAGTATGTTCATGAATAAGAGCAACTCGACATGGTAAAACATGGTTAATAGAGTAGGTGTATTATCTTGCTTTACGTTTAACATGATGTGTGGGTATAATTGAGATAAATAGAGGAAGAAGACTACTACAAAAGGTGCTTAATTCCTTGTTTAGATAAGAAAAAGAGAAGAAGCAATTAGAAAGGATAGTAAATCTTTAATTTAGAAAAGATAAAAAGGGCAAAGACTAGTATGGAGTAGTTACACCTAATTAATTGAGAAATTAGGTTGATTAAGTGATTAATTGATCTAATGTTGATAGATTTTATGGATGTGATTAAATCATATTTATACTTATTTATATTTATGATACTTGCTAATATTATGTATAGATGTACATGATAGTAATAATGGTTTTAATGTGATATCAGTTACTCTTATTGATGTTTGTTTAGTTTATTTGTATTTTCTAACTATTGTTTATTGAGTATGTTAGTAAATGACTCAAATATTGAACGAATAAAATTTATCTTTATATTTAAGTTAGCCGAAGATATGGAGAGTGAACAAATGAAAAATTAGCAATAGTTATCTTTATATTAATTTTACAATATATTTTCTTTATAATAAGAATAATAGATGGAAAGACTTTTGGTAATTTGGTACATTGGACATAGATATAGTTTTATTATAATATAGACTTATTATTAGTATGTTATATATTTGTTGACAAAGTTTGGCTTATTATTACTCCACATGTACTCAAGATACTTATTTACTCTTTTATATTTACTAAGTTATAGTCTCTCATTTAGATTAATTATTTATTAAAAAATATGGGTTATTAAAATTTAATTTTATGTTAATTTATTTTTTATTAACATATTTTTAATTGACTTATTTTATATTAAGTTATTATTGTACGTGTTGATGACATTGATGGGCATGTTCATGAAAAAATTGATTAAATTTAAAAAGTAAGTTAATTAAAATAAGTTAAATAAAAGATAAATTGATAAAAATAAGTAGATAAAATATTTGATAAAAATAATTTGATTAAAAAAATATTGATATAAAATAAGAAATAAAAAATAATTTGATTAATAAATAAATTAAAGAAATAAATAAATTAAGTAAAAAATAATTAAGGATAGTTAATTATAACAAAAAATATACCACAAAATTCCCTCTCTTTGTCATCTCATCGAGGATACTCTTGTAATTGGAAAATCAATATATTCTATGCCTCCCACTTCTTAGATCATAAATTAATTACTCCAACACCTAAACAGTAAACTCAGACCACTCCTACATCCAAATTCTTCAAAATTTGTCTGTATTACATCAAAAGAAAATCCCACTTTTTAAACTCCGTAAGCAATCCCTAGCATTGAAAATTACCCTCCAAATTGTCAAATGGTTCCACCATTTTTTTAATTTTGAAGAGTCTTAGACTAGACTCCAGTCCAACCCGTTTCCCCATCCCAAAATAAAATAAAATAAAATAACAAGTGAAAAATTCTCCGGTCCAATGTTGGGTCATTAAAAAACCCGGTCAACTCGGTCTCCCACCTCCCCCTATATAAACCATGTTTCACATTCATTCGCATGTCATCTTCTTCCTTCGCCAAAGCTTGCCCTCGTCGGCCATCAATCCAGCCTTGCAGAGAGAGGAAGTGCGGGGTGTGCGTTTTGCATCCAGGGGGGTGTATCAAGAAAGGAATGCTCTTGGTGGTTTAGAAAAAGATCAGGTGGGGAGGGGCTTGCTTGGGAAAATTAAAAACAGAGGTTGAAGGAGCAGGGGTAGCAGAGAGGGATGGAGGACGAGAAGAAGTCTTCGGCGGTATCGAATGTGGGGGCGTGGGGTATGAATGTTGTTAGCTCAGTCGGCATTATTATGGCCAACAAGCAGCTTATGTCCCCCGCCGGATATGCTTTTAGTTTCGGTTTGTTTTTCAGATCTGTTGTTTTCGGTTCTTTTATGCATTGGCTCTTACCTCATTGCAATGCTGGTGGAATAGAAATTTTTAGTTTCGTAGTAATTCAGGGTGTTTTCATTTGAATTGGGGGGATCGGGAAATTTTGGTATAGGAGGTGCTGATTTTGTTGTTGTAAAACTTGTTCCGTTGCAGCATCTCTGATCTGAGCGGTCCTCTTTTGAAGGAAGGACTACTCCGTTGGCTTGATTTAATCACCTTATTAAATTCGTTGTTTCCTTTCGGTGAACTTCTTAGATTTTCACGAGATGTAATTATTATTAGTGGAGTTTACTGGTTTTGACAATTTTGACGTGGCCATTTATTTGGGAATGTTTGGCTATTTTTGTTTTCTTCATGTTCTTGGTCCTTGTCATATTTTTCTGGTTTCTTTTACTTTAAAATCCAAGGATGGTCTATTATTATCAACAACTCGAGTCCTGTTCTGTTTTAATCATTTCTGACTTTTGCGGGGGGTTTATTCACGACGATTTCTGTTGCACCCCTTCATGCTGCTTAACGACTTTTTTGTTTCCGTGTCCATTACCAGTACTTATTGTTTTTATTGTGGCTTGAAATTCGAACCTAAACTATTCTAGGTGTTGGCTTCTAATTTAAATCTTTTATGCCTTTCAATAGTACTTCTCCCTCGTGAACTTTTTGTTGCAACTTACATAGGCTTTGTGGGTTTTTCTTGGTGTTGCTTGTTGATCTGTGTCTAAGCAATCGACGTATTGGGGCTGCTATGTTTTATTTATTTTTTCTGTTGTCTGATCTGATGAAGTGATTGCTTTTTTCTTCTCCAGCCACAAGTTTAACTGGGTTTCATTTCGCTGTGACGGCATTAGTTGGTTTTGTCTCGAATGCCGCTGGATATTCTGCATCAAAGCATGTTCCTTTCTGGGAGCTTCTCTGGTTCTCCATTGTCGCTAATATGTCCATAACTGGCATGAACCTTAGTCTTATGCTGAACTCTGTGGGCTTTTATCAGGTATTGGATCGAACAGAAGGATGTTTACCTTTTGTGTTTGTCTTTCTAACTGGCTAACCGATTAATTATCTTTTGTTCTATAGATTTCAAAGCTGAGCATGATTCCTGTGGTATGTATAATGGAATGGATGATTCATGGAAAAACCTATTCAAGAGAGGTCAAAATGGCAGTAATTGTGGTGGTTATAGGTGTTGGTGTCTGTACCGTGACAGATGTGAAAGTCAACGCAAAAGGTTTCCTTTGTGCTTGTGTGGCTGTTTTGTCTACATCCTTGCAGCAAATTGTGAGTTTATACTCTGCCTGTTGGCTTTTTTATTTATAACAATGGATGTATCTTTTCTTGTATTTTTGTATGAACTTTCAAAAGCATGTTTCCTGGTTCTTGAATTATGTTGATGTAGATGTGTTTCCGATGTTATGTAGTCTATTTTCTTGCCAAAAGAGGTCGTTTCTATTCGTTATAAGTGGCTTTCCATTTTGTTCTTTTGATGTTTCACTTGTAGGTCGTAAATTTCTGATATGTAGTATCAAGCATTGTTGAATATTTACTTGTGTGATGTTGTAAAATTCAGTCCAGGAACTATTTATCTTTAATAATATATTTTTTGGATGAGACGTATCTTCTACTTAAGAAGCTTGTGAAAATTCTATTTTTGGTTGATCAATTATAGCAAGCATCTTTGTTCTGACATAATTATAAGTTAGGCCGTCCTTGTCAGCTTTCTGTGCTACTTCAGTTGGTTTTGGGCAGTGGAGTTGTAATGTAGAATTCTTAGCAGATGCGATGAAAATTGTAATTGTTATATGCCCATTAGTCTGTTATATGCCCATGGGTAAACCAACTATGCACATTCTCTGTGTCTGGGATATCTTGTTATTTATTTTTATTAAGCAAGCTACTTCTTTGATGGTCTATATGTTTGTTGGTATAATTGATAAGCTTCTAGATTCCTTTTAAGTATTTGACCAACTGTGCATATGCTCTATGTTTTTGAAATTTTGTTAATTTCTAACCATTGAGCAAACAAGCTGCTTTTTTATACTGTGCAATGATGTGAACCTTTTTCCCCAATTTCTTTAATATATAGGTACCATATGATACATTATCTCTACTTGAGAGCTCGTTCAATTTGTTTTATGAGCAGTTGCTGAACTTTGACCACTTTTTTACCTGATAATATTTTTTCATTTGCCGTTCATGTCAGACTGAATGACAAGCATTTATTACGTGTGTCAGAACATATATGTGCTTCTTGAATTGTGACGAAGATGTTTTTTTGCAGTCCATTGGATCCTTACAGAAAAAGTACTCCATAGGCTCTTTTGAATTGCTAAGCAAGACCGCTCCTATACAAGCTTTATCCCTTCTTCTGCTTGGTCCGTTTGTAGATTACTTATTGAACGGCAAGTTCATTATCAACTATAAGTTGTCACTCGGTGCTGTTGTAAGTTCTTCCACAATTCAATTTCCCTATTATATTGTGTTTCTCTATTTAGAAGAGAGGCTGCTTCATTTATTTGATCTACTGCATATTTTTTGTTAATCGGAGATTATTTCAGGTCTTCATTCTCCTCTCTTGTTTGTTGGCTGTATTCTGCAACGTAAGCCAATATCTTTGTATTGGTCGGTTTTCTGCTGTGTCTTTCCAAGTATTGGGCCACATGAAGACAGTTTGTGTACTTACGCTTGGTTGGTTGCTCTTTGATTCGGAGTTGACAATAAAAAATATAATGGGAATGGCCCTTGCTGTCCTTGGCATGATCATATACAGTTGGGCTGTTGAAGTGGAGAAGCAGCGTCTCGATGCCAAAATTAATTTCAAGACTAGCCTAACTGAGGAGGACATCAAACTGCTTAAAGAGAGAGTTGAAACAACAAATTTGGTGAAGGATGTTGAACTTGGTGAAACTAAGTATTAAAAGAATTGAATTATATGATGGGTAACTTCCACTCTTAATGATCCATCAACTTGGGATTTCAGTCCTCCACAGCGCAATTTGGCAGTTTTTAACGGAGAAATTTCATTCCATTTTTACAGAACCGTACTCGCGGATGAAGGTACAAAAATTTGTAGACTATAGGTGGAATTACAGATATGGAAGATTCATTTGCTTGTCACATCAGCCTATCTATGAACGTCCGGAGAATTTCTTCATTTGTTTCTACCTGTATTGAAGGATATTTAACCTTTCATTTATTCATTTTAGTGCGATGCCCTCACCTGAGAGTGAGGATATGAAAGAACTCAATCGCATTATTGTGGCAAAGAAACTCTAAATAATTAGAAAGAAATTTTGTTTCCCCATCTTTGAAAATCTATTTGCAAATTTTGAATGCGGATACCACTGTAGCCGTTGGCGCTACCAGCTGCTGATTACTTACCATTCTCGCTGTTAGCAAATGGCTGTTATCTTATATATAGGCATTTGTAGGAATGTTTTTTTTTGGGATGGCATCTAATGGAAACTTGATTCCTATGGGCATGCTGGTCGCTGAGTAATTTTGAAATAGGTGTCACCCCAAAAGCACTTGAAACAACTAAATTTTGAAATATTTGCTTAAGCTGGGTGTTTTTATTAGGTCTTTTGGGCCCCCCAAAAGACTTGAAATAATTAAAAGAAACTCACAATAGGGGTTACGGGGTTTTTTAAATCTAAAAATTAGTTTAAAAAATAAAATTTTTCATTAGCGCCTAGATAATTCACTAATATTATCGAGGACCAATGTAAGGTAAATTTAACAAAAACTGTTTCACACATCGTACGACTTTAAAACTATCATCGGCTAACAATCTTCTTTTTATCCGACAGAACTTACAGGGAACTTGTAATAGGTGTCACGGGCTATGTGAATCCAAAGGTTAGCTCAATGAATAAAACTTTTCTATTACCTTATATAAGTCACCAACATCATCCATAACCAATGTATGATAAATTTAATAATCTCCCTTTCACACATTGGGTGACCCCGAAACTGTCTTCGTCCAGCAATATCATCGTCCAACAATCTCCCTTTCATCAAACGAAACTTATATATTATCGTCTGACGACAAACTCTCCTTAAATCATCAGGTAAAAGCTACAAAATAAATCATTAGGTAGAACCATTACATATTATCACTTGACAAACTTTCCTTAAATTATCAGGCGGAACCCACAAAATAAAACATTACATATTATCACCTGATAAACTCTCCTTAAATTATCTAGTGGAACTCATCACATATTATCACTCGACAAATTCTCCTTAAATCATTAAATGGAACCCAAAAAATAAATCATGAAGTGGAACCTAAAAAATAAATCATAAGGCAGAACCCATGAAATTTTTTTTTCAATCAACGCAAGTAAACACCAAATTAGCGTATGTAAACACCAAAGCCAACTCGGCTCTGATACTGAATAAAATTTTCTTATTAGTCTATATATAAGTTACTAATATTATTCATGACCGATGTGAGATAAACCTAATAATTTTGTTAATCTAAAGAGATTTTGAAATACTTGGCGTAGTCATTGTGGCTACACCATGTAATTATTTTGGGTTATTGTTTGTGAGCTATTCTTTTTCTTGGGTTCTTGTTTGTGAGATTTTGAAATACTAGGTGCCACGGGCCGCTCTCTATGGGACAAAATTTTTCGCCCCAACAGCAAACCGCGCGGCGTGTTTCGCTCCCGAAACACCAGCCTCCCTTCAAAGTACGCAACAGAAACCCCACTACACGTGTAGCGGGACGATCTCTACAAGAGACCCGAAGCCACACCCTGCGCTCCTGCAAATCACGATGCACGCCGAACACGAATACCGGCACCCAAATCGCCCAGTGCACGATATCGTTCGGTACCGATAGATAATTCTCAAAACTTCCACAATAGCAAACCAAGCAAGTAGTATGTAGCGACTCTGATCGATCACCCAATGTCGATCCTGACACCAATCCCCTGATCGGTATCGCAGCAAGTTCCCGGAATCAAAGAACGCCGCTAGTCCCCAAAATCAGACGCCAACACCACAATTACGGAACCCCGGTTCCAACCTTGAATTAAACACAAAACAAGGATACAGCAATCACCCCTATGATCGCTTACACCATGGACATGCAAACCCCACGGTGTTCAACTCTTCCCCTGAAGAGTAGCGAGAACTAGAGCACCCACACTCACAATCGTCCTCACAAATCACAACCCCGAGCAGCCACCCACGACCTACTCGTTTACATGCAAAACCCTCAACCAAGTAATGCAAACTAGGTTATGAGAAGAACTACGTCGTACCTCCAATCACAGCACCACGACCAGCAACCCTATGCCGTCGAACTCGTGAAGAATCAACTCCCGGAATTGATCTGCAGCACTCCACGACTTTGCTTGATGAGGTTTCTCTCTTCTCCACAAGAAAGACCACGACGCTCCACCAAGACCCCTCTCGGCAGTTCTCTCCTTCCTTTTTCTTCTCACGTTGGCTCCCTCCTTATAAAGGAGTCTCCACGTTGTTGCAAATCAGATCCAAGATAAGCTGTAATCTGAGCATAATCTTTTCCCAACAGATTATCTCCAAGATCTTCCACGAACCTGGACTTCCTTGACGTCTCAATTCAATCCAGCCCTGGGCGTGCTTATCTCCAATTTCAGTTGCAATCTTATCTCCAAGATTCCGATCAAGATCCATCTCTATCTCTATCGGCAAACAAAGTCCAGCGCTGGTAGTTAGTTACAACCACCACACGTCCAACCCCCTGGCTCGACCCAAGTCTTCGGCTCGACCAAAACCAGCAAACCTCGTGCACGTCCCAGACGCACCACCGATAACCCCTGCTACCGATAAACCTCTAGTACCGATCAACTCCATCCATCGATCATGCTGGTGCAGCCAGACCCCTCGCTACCGATCACGGCTCGATCACGCTCGTGTCTGCTCGCTAGCCAAGTCTCGGTCACGTAGCGTGATACCGCAACTTGCTATCGCTATCTGCTCGCTACTTGAGTCGCACCGCAACCTCGCTATGTCTCGGTCATGGCTCGATCATAAACCCCGCTAGCGCCCAATGCTCGCAGCACGCTGCACCGATGTCTCGGCAGCGCTCGATCATGCTCGTTCACGCCAACTCCTCGCTAGCGCACAATGCTCGAGCACGCGCAGATTGCACTTCTTCCTGCAACTATAACACCGTGTTAGCCTCAACCAGTTGTTTCACCACCCGAATAGCCCCGTGCTACTCGCGTCGGACCCGGCATGCATGGGAACAACTGCCCAATCCCGCGCACCCAGCACGTCCTCGAACTAAGGCTGTAACACTAGGCATGGTCGCATGCTAAAGGATTGAGGTTGGAGTTGTTTTTTTAATTTTTAGAGTAAAAGTGTTTCCTGAAAAAAAAATGGCGGGCTTTTTGGTCGATAGTTACCATCACCAACCATGATCTCGTGCAAATAATAAGTGTAGATAAGATGCCACAAATAAAGTTGTGCCCCGGATCAAAGCAAAAAAAAGCTACAACCTGAAATTTTCAAGTCTATAATATAAGCTAATTAATCCAATCACCTTCGTACATCAAATAGTTAAAACCTTATTAATAAACCCTTTCAACAATTGAGATAAACATTATAAACCGTTACATATAATCTCACATACACTTCTGTACACTAGCTGCGTAAAAAATATGTGAAAACTACGGATAAAAAATTATGAAGACAACTTATTAGACAATTAGTGTGCCACTTGATGATAATCACACAAAAAGACAATAGAAAGTTTTTACCTTCAAAGCTTAAAAACAAAGTTAAGCAATGCTTCAAGCCTTCGTTAGGGCTGTAAGTGGTTGGCTGATTTCATTTTTTTAACTTTTGTTTAGATAAGTAGTATTATTTTTATGTTTATTTAAAATTTTATATTATTTTATCTTTTTTAAAAATAGGTTTTGTGTAAAAAAATGGTCCAAGATTTTATGTTGCTAAAGAGTTGTGTAGCCTAATCAAAATTTAGCAATTATTAACCGCTTATAATTGGTAAAATGGTCAAAAGTCAACAATGGCATAGAATCAGGAATACGGTAAATGGTGCAATAATGCTAATAATAAATGCCTTCAACCACCTTATAACTATACTACTTGAAGCCCCATCTTCTATTTATTATTGAACAAGGGAGCTTGGTATTGGTGTAGAAGACTCACAAGCGTGAAAGTCTTCCTTTTGCATCTTTCCTTATTGAAAGTGGTAAATGGTAATAATAAATGCCTTCGACCACCTTATAACTGTACTACTTGAAGCCCCATCTTCCATCTATTATTGAACAAGTGGGTATTGGTGTAGAAGACTCACAAGGGTGAAATTCTTCCCTTAGCATATCCACTATCTCTTTGAGATCAAAGAAGGGGATGTCTTATGAACTCTAAAATCCCTCTAAAAAGCAACTCTCAACCTAGTTAATTTTCTCTTTCCAAATTATTTGCCCTTTTAATTGTTGAGAAAAGTAGACATAATGGGAAACTATGTTTAAAATATCATGAAATCAAACCCTGTTACCCATATTTTACCCATGTATTAGGCCAATGACTTGATTCAGTTTGATTCAATTTAATGTTGATTCGGCTTAACATGATACTATTCATGGAGAACTTTGGAAATTTTTTTGTATCTATTATTGAGCCTAAGATTTTGATGATTCAACTCGTTAAACTTTTTAAATTAAAATTTGGGGCCCAATTGTGCACATTTCAAAGTGAAAAAAACAAAGAATACAAGCATAGAGTTCAATCCATGACTGGCAAATCGAATGGGAGTCGATCGTGCAATTTACCTAGTTCAGTGGAGTTTAGAAGGAGATTGAATACACTTTGATAGGTTGATTGAGAAATCGATCAACAGCCGATCATGGATCAGCCAAAGACAGAAGCTCACCTCGGGTGCACTCAAAACCATCGGCAAATTGACCGGCAGTCAAAGGTTGATCGACAGATTATTGGTATAGCCAACAACATCCAATTTTGTCATAATTGGCTATTGAGAAGAATGAAGGTGCAAGTTCAAAAACATAGCAGCTAGTATTCTTGACTTATTGGGTTATAAAGAAGACCTTATGGATTGTATTTTGAGCAACTCTTAG
Organism: Piper betle; assembly: GCA_033002965.1. Lineage (NCBI taxonomy): Eukaryota > Viridiplantae > Streptophyta > Magnoliopsida > Piperales > Piperaceae > Piper > Piper betle. The sequence continues at coordinate 159,994 of JAURVB010001153.1, read as the reverse complement.
GATTTACAATTAAGATTTCTTGTAAACTCCTTGTTCCTCTACTTTTATATCAAATAAAGTTTGTAAAAAAATTGGCAAATGTGTCATTGATCTTGTGAGATTTTATTCAAGGTTTTGATCTTGGAAGTATGAGTGGAGCACCTATACTTTGGTGTTGAAGAAAGATACTTACTTGGTGTGTTGTCTCCAAGGTGTGAAGGTGCAGTGCTCTTTGGCTCACAGATAGAGTTTGGAAGAGGAGTGAATCTTGCTTCAAGGTGTGCAAGCTTCTTTAGCTCAGGGTGGGAGCTTATGAAAGAAGTCGTGTGCTTTAATTGTAAGTGTACAAGTAGTGCCTAGTGAAGCAAGAGAAGACTGATCCTTTTATTAGAGTGGAGTAGGAGTTTTAAACCACTTAAAAAATTCTTGTGCCTCTTGTGTATCTTTTCTGTATTCCTTCTTGTGCATTTTACTTTATTGCTATTATCTTGTTTGTTCAATCGCTTAACATTTATGTTTAACTTATTCAATGCAGAGTGTTAAGTGGGTAAGATCTAAATTACCTAAAATTCTTGTATGATTTGACAAGTTTACCAAAGCATGGGTATTTATTTAAATTGGACTTGTTTTGTTAGTTGCTTTGGAAGTTCATTTCTTTTGTTGATTATTTATATATCACCAGTCTACTTAGGGGTGCTAGTTATTGTGGGATTTAATTTGTTTAATTGTGCTCTTATTTAGCTCTCTCCCACATTAGCCTCCCTTCATCTATAAGATAAAATGTGATACACTTATTGAGATTATTGTATTTATTTTGATTGATATGATTTAATCTTGTGATGATTATTTGTTTAATTAAAGCTCTAACCTATATGTTGTTTTCATTTGGCTCACTACTTAGATTGATTTATAACTTTTGGAGTGGTTGTAATATCTAGTCTTCTTGTCAATATTACTTAGTTTTTATTTCTTTCTTTTAAGTAGGATATATCCACAGTAAACTTTTTATTTTTTTAGCACATAAAAAATTTTCTTTGTAAAAGTTAATCTAGACTAATAAAAGATACTTTAAATTATATGTTTATGAGTAAATTGTATTGATTTTTGCCAAGTAAGATATTTGTCTAACGCTCAACTATGAAAGGAGACAAACGATCAAATGAAATCCCTATGGATTTGCTAGTCACACAAGCTTTTACCTTTGGTGTATAAGTTGGATATGGTTACATGTGAACCAATTTTGTATCCCCAATGGTAAATTTGACTAGTTTTCGAGCTTAATATGTAGGCTTAGGCATGTACTTACACAATCATGTGATCTAAGTGTGTAATGCCCCAACTCGGCCCAAACCCAGATAGAATCATGATATTATAATTTTGGAAAGCTATTTGTTTGACTACTTATCAACCTTACATTACAGAAGTGGATCTCAACTCTCAAGGAGGCTTAAGATGATAACCTTATAGGACTTATCACATAATGCATGTTGATCATACTATCGTAAGATGACTCTTATACTTAAGGCTCCTAAAATGAGCACTCTGAATCACGGGAGAGGCAACTAAGAGGTGATTTTATAAAATGCGGATGGTCACTCCAAGCTACACCAAGGTAACACCCCCAATGCAACTCAGAGGTTGAATTGTTCATAATGCGGATGCATAATCCGGTTCTTATACTTCGTTCTTTTGAATTAGGTAACTTATTCTTAGATGATGATGTAGAATTTATAACGTGTAACTAAGAGGTTGTGGTTACTTGTTCCACATACTTGCAACCAGAAATTTAAAATACAGGGACATTTTTCAAGTGTCAAGGCATCATACCCCTAACACTCGATTTTTACGTGGATTTTCATGAGCTAAGAACCGTAAGCTCCTCCATTCACGTTACTTTAAGACACACACAACTGAAACTAAATATGTTTAGTGTACTTTAAGTGCTCCAACATCAATTCTGGGATTTTGGAGCCTAAGAAAACCCTCCATTAGGTCGTTAGTTGATAGCCTAGAGTTAATTTAATTAAATAAAATAGAAAAGCACTCAATACACATCATGCCAAGAAAAGTCTTAACCAACACTTGAGTTTATACACATCACAGCCTTAAGCCCACATAAGGGGTCATATTACATCTGAATTGCATCACAAAAAGACATAATAGTTCATAAGCAAAACAACGCGACGACCGGTAAAAACTTGGGATAAGTTAAAAATCATTTAAGTGGTTGGTTAAATGGGTTTTGTGGAGTACACAAGAATGAACGGTGAAACTTTAGTTCTCTAGCTCTGGTTACAGAATCCCAAACCCTAGACATTTGGTGATGCAATTGCACAAACTTTCACCTAGACCTTAGGCTCTGTCCCAGTAACATCACAAAAAATTTGGGAGCAAATCGCTTAATAGATTTACCGGTAGAAACTCCCAAACCATTTAAGTTCACTAGCTTTAGAAATAACCTAGCTAATGCCTCCTACCTTTGAGTTCACTCAGCCCCAAATACTTTGATTTTAGACTTGAAAGTTTTGAAGATTCAAGCCCACGGTGTTGGCTAACTCTCAAATTTTACCCATATCCATTTGGAGTCTCCAAGCACATAAACACGACTTAGGAAAATTGGTGCATGATCAGAGAACACGATTCCCACACCTTAGCCAGACCATAGTGGGCCTAGTATGCTATGATGGGCCATGGGCTAGTACTAGGTAATTTTAGTGTCTATACCTTAGATTATCAAGGCCCACCATTCCAAATTTTAGTTCATTCAGATATCGTTTGGCCCATCCAAAAAAATTGTCAGTTTAAGACCATTCGATAGAACACTTAAGTATGAGATTTTCCACTAAGTGCACTTGTAACCCTAAGCTTTAATTAAGGTTATCTAATGAGGTTTAGCAAGTCATTAAGTAAGATAATTCAGTTAATTAAGCCTATGAGTGTGTTATGCTTATATGGAGGTTTTGCTTCTGTTTGTGTGCCGTTTTCATCGACGAGTGATAAGAGTTTCCTTTCACTTATTAGGATATGCGGAATGAGCTCGTTGAGTTAGGACGGGGAGCTCAACTCATCCACACATGTAGGATCTTCTGCTTCATCTTTTGCTTGGCTCCTTGAGTGAGGTTTTACCAACTTTTAGATATAGGTTGGCATCGGCAACGTTTTACCAAATTCCTTTAATGTCAGGCCATTTAGCTGAGTTTTCCCATAGTTTAATAAAACCATCAAGGTTAAGATCCTTTGATAGTTTGGAAACTAAAAATCTAGAAATTGTATAATATAAGCACCCTCCTAGGTCCGTATGTATATATGTATGTATATATGTATATATATATATATATATATATATATATATATATATTTACACGCGCGAGTGATAGATTTTTCTTTTGAATGCTTTCTCTCTTCTTTAGTCCATGCTAACTCTGAAATTTTTGGGCTTGTTGTAAACGATATTATTGAGCATGTGCACTTGTGCCAATGTAAGAATCGGCATATAGTTTGGTGTAGCCAATCTTTATTCCAGCACTAGTTACTTGCATTGTTGAGTAGTTGTCATGATATTCAGATGTTTTAGTAATCCTTCATAGGCATTGAGACATCCATCAGCCAATATTGTTTATCATTAATAACTTTCAAACTGGTAATCAACTTAATTTGATTACTGTCAAATTTTCTATACCTATGTAGGTGAGTATCTATATCAATGGTTGGCGTAGGTGGGCAGATTGAGAGGTTCATGGCAGGGGCTGGTGTTGTGCTGATTTTTTTTATGTATTATGTGGACCATATTATTGTATGACTTATGTTTTGGGGATTGATGTATTCCGGAAACTATGGGATGATGTGTTGTATTATTATGTTGGCCAGTGCCCTAAACCATGTTATGAGTGCATTTTATGATGATATGTTATGTGTGATTCACTTGTTTTATTATTTGATTATTTGTAACATCTTCGTGCAAAATATTAACTTTGTAGCATTCTAACAATTGTTTGGAGGGTGTGTAAGTGTCAAAGTCCTAGAAGTGATGATGGAGCATATAGGTAAGCAAAATGTATTTGGTTCACACCGCTTGAATGGTCCACGTGAAGTCCAAGCGCCCAGGTATGATGCCCTGACACTTGTTGATGTCTTTGTATTTAATTTTTGCTTACAGGTATGTAGAATAGGTGACCACGTCCCCTCTGTTTACGTGTGGTAAGCTATGCATCATCTAGAATAAGTTACCAAACTCAAAGATCAAAATTAAGAATAAGAACCGGATCATGCATCATCATCTTTTAATACTCAGCCTCTTAGCTACAATGGGGGTGTTATCTTTGTGCAATTTGATGTATAATTACATCTGTAAAGTCATCCTCTTAGTTGTTCGAGAGGTGTCACCTATCTCGTGACTCAAAGTGCTCATATTAGGAGCCTGTAAGCTAAGTGCAACTAAGTGCCTTCTTATAATAGTATGATTCACATGCATTATATGTAAGCTTTGCAAAGTTAATGCCTTAAGCCTCCTTCAAGCTTGAGATCTACTTACATAATGTAAGTCTAATAAGTAGTCCAACAAATAGTTTTCCGAATTATAACATCACCTTTTGGTCCGTCTTCAGGCTAAAAATTAGGGTGTTGCAACTTGGTATCAGAGCATACTTCTTGACCTATTAATACAGCTAGCCTTTGGAATGTGAAGTGTATGTGTGCGCACACTATATGGTGTTGTGATATGATAGTTGTAGATGTATGTTGCATGATTGATGTTCAGTGTTGTTATGGTACCCCCCATGTGTAGCAACCCTAATTCAAAGATGCATAATCCCTACTAGGACAGTTACATGTGTTATCATCCTAACGTGCATGCAAAACATAAATAATCATATAATTCAAGAATTATAACATATATCGAAATGCAAACAAGTAGGATAATAATACTATAAGCTAATCGTCCATGTTTGAGCAATATCACTAATACATAAGTTTTCATATTCATAAAATATACTACTAACATAATAACAGTCTCTAGAAAAGGTCTACTAATAAAAACTAACGCAAAAATAAAACTAGAACTAATGCTAAGAGTCTCCATCCTATCACTCCTATGCTCCAATATCTACATACATGCAAACTTGTTTTCTCACTATCTCATACAAGGTGTTGAGTCCACTACTTATATAACGACCCTAATTCTAACGTGCATAATCCCTATTAAGGCCATTACAAGTATCATCATCCTAACGTGCATGCATAACAAAAATACCATATAATTCGAGAATTATAACATATATCAAAATACGAACAAGCAGAAAAATAATAATAAAAGTCGATCGGTCACGTTTCAGGAATATTACTAATACATAAGTCTTTATGTTCATAAAGTATACTATTAATATAAAAACTGTCTTAATGAAGGTCCACTAATAAAAATATTGCAAGGAAAATAAAACTGAAACTAATGTTGAGACTCTCCATCCCATTGCGCTTATGCACTAGTACCTGCGCACATGCAAATATGTCCACTCAGTATATCATACAATGTACTAAGTCCACTACTTCCATATGTAGTAAATAATTACAAGCAAATAAGATTAATCTCAATCAATTAAACATGATAAACTCAAATAAACATAGATAAAGGATAACTTAATTAAATATAATGTGCATATTGATCATTTAACATAAATAAAATAATTTATGTAAGTCGGTTATTCATCCTTGACACTTAGTAAAATTCCTCCCTTGTGATTAACTAGTTAATCTGGTAGTTTCTAGCTAACACTTCTCAAAAATCATAATCCTAAGTATAGTAATTTACTAAATAATTGGCTAAGTTAAATACACTTTCAACTAACTAGTTAGTATTGGTGGATAACAATAAAAACTACGAAGTACTTAGCCTTTATGACCTCTAAAGAGTCAACGCCTTGAGACTTATCAAAACTACATAAAAGGTAGCTTAGTTTCTTCATCAACTTAGGTTGATTTCACTCAGAAAACTAGACTAGGTATTGGCCTTTTAATCCCTAGGGTTACAACTTAATAGCTTAAAATACAATATTTTAAGAAAACTATGATTCTAGCTATAGACTAGTAGTGAACATGTATAAATCAACACCTAGGCGGCTGGCCTAATAACTAGATAATTATTCATCTAGGTGCATTGGTAAGCTTTGCATCTAACTCCTAAAGAGAATTGGTAGCAATCCACAAAACCCACATGGTAAACCACAAGTGATTACATGTGTTGTTAGGGTAATAGCCCTCGCTTTAGGGAGATACATTGTACCCTTTGGCATAACACGTCTATTAAACCGAAGTTAGAATTGACATACATTGGTACATGAAGTAAAATTAAAAACTAGTGCTTAGGTACATGCATTATCTAATACATATGACATTTTAATTTAACATAACATAAGAGGATTAAATATCAAATTAATCACATAAAACATAGGATCATAAAACTCCCCAATTAACTTCTAAACTCAAACCTAATTAGCTTGTCGTTGACGAACTAAGACTTCAGCTACCTAAACTTTCCTACTATGGTAAAATTAATACACATTACAATCCATATTAGGCTACCTTAATCTACATGCTATGATATGACATGGAGGATGATGATTCAAATAACATGTAATAACACTTAAAATATGTTTATTAGATCATTAGTAGATCATATTAATTTCATACACTCCTTAATCACCGACAAAATAACAATGATAACATCAATAAAACATAAAATGAAGGTTTTAAACCTCCCAACTTTATGAATACATATCACCCATGATACTTAACCAAAACCTATGAAATTTTATAAATAGAAACTAGACATCATGACAGTCATAACACAGAAAGAATCCACTTAAATCCGAGTTCTACAGCCAAAGTTATATCCATTTTAAGATAGGTACACAAAAACCAGAAATTAGGATTTCAGCACTACACCACCCAGTGCCTTGGCTTTGGGCACTTTCTTTATTTTTGTCTCCACCGCCAGCACCGTGGCCCTACCGAAAAACTCTAGTTTGTTTTTCTTGTATCTCTTTCAGATCCTTATCCAATTTTAGTAAAACAAAGTTAGGATTTTCATGTTTTCTAAGCATAAAATCATAGTTAGAAAACTTGCAAAGAAGTTTTCTAGTTCTAAACATAATATATCTTAACAATTCAAGCATAATCCATTGATAGATCATAAGAACTACTTGTAAAACTTATTTATATCAAGTCTAAACTTGAAATAACATCTTAAACATTGAATTGATAAATCACATATGCATGGAACATGGTAGAAAACATGCTGATAGCATATAAACATCAAATAGAAATATGAACTATGATAATGATGTGCATAAATTTACATGATTTACTTGTTTTAATTCATATTACTAACTCGCTCTTTGATGAATAAGCCTAGAACTTTGCACCAAACAACTCCTCACGCAATCCCCAACAAGTAGGGAGAGGTAGCAGCAAGAGAGAGATGGTAGAGAGAGTTCACTAGCGAGAGAGATAGAGAGCGAGAGAGATAGAGAGAGAGAGAGAACGAGAGAGGGGCAACTAGGGCTTGTGGTGCAAAAGTGCTAGAACTGATCATCTTGCCTCCTTATATACTCTAGACCTTCTACTCATGTTAGGACTTCCTCCACATAATCTCCATGGACTAAACTACCCTAAAATCTCCTGCATGATGCCTAAGTGGGAAAACCCATCCACATCCAATGATTGACTCTTACCCTAGGGCAAAATTTGACCATTGAACAACTAATAATGCTAGACTGTCACTTAAATCATTTGATCGTGTAAATAAGTTTCTAAGCCTGCACATTAGATTTGAAAACTAGTCGAATAAAATATTAGGGATATGAAATTGGTTCACATGTGATTGTGTTCATCTTGTGCACTTAAGGTAAAAGCTTGTCTGACAACTAATCCATTGGGATTTCACTTGACCATTTGTCCCCTTTGATAATTGAGTGTTAGACAAAGATCCTACTTAGCCAAACTCGATATAATTAACACATTGTTGTATACTTCAGAGTATCTTTTATTAGTTTAGACTAACTTATGCAAACAAAAAGTTTTATGTGCTGAAAAATAAAGAGTTGATTATGTTAAGTGTTTAAATATACAATATTTACCCATGTTTTTAATATGATTTTGTACTTCCCATGTATAAACATTATTAATTACGTGATATTTTACTTTATTTTTTTAATTAATTAATATTTTATTAGATATGCTTAATTTTTGTGTTTCAATGCAGAAAAAGATGAATAAATTAAGCTTTGGAATTTAATGGTCATGACACTTGGCCTCACCCAATGGCTACAATTTATGGTGTTCAATGGAGTCGAGGAGTGGGAAACTTAAAAGGACATCATAATTAATTAGACTACGTCGATTTGTGAACACCTTCTTCAAATTCTTTTATCTCCACTTCTATATAAAGGGGTGGCCAATTGTTATTTGAGAGATCACATCTCAACTCTTGGTTTAGGAGTTTAGTAGAAGAAATAGTTCTAGTTTTGTAATTCTTTTTCTCTTTCATGATGAAAATTGTTTTCTTTTTTATATTGTTTTCTATTTTTATTATGGAGTAGACTTTTATTTCGTTCTAGAGAAGAATGGAACTTAACATAATTTAATTGAATTCATTTCAATCTCTTATCCATTTATTCAATCGGATTGTTTGAATTATCATGTTTTAAATGCTAAGAATAGATTGATCACCTATTTTTTAGATCATGAGGCTAAATTAGATTTTGGAAGAAATTAATTAGATTAGTCATTGATAATTCATCATACGACGAGTCTTTTAACTTGTTTGTCGTTGTGGTTGGAAGATACACAACATTGTATGCGATTGTAATGCAAATCTAAATGCATTATTTTGTTGATTAATCAATTATCACCGGGAGGTAGAAATTGAGGTAAAATAATAGAAGCATGAAGAAGTGGGAGCCACTATGTCATATAATTATCCTAGATCGATAATCTAAGGGAATAAAAGATAAGAGGAAGATTTAATGAAGATTAAATTCATGTTAAGGGAAATTCATTGATTAGCTTACTCGGAAGCAAAGGGAAAGAAAAATATGAGGTACAAATAGAAGAGGTCGAAAAAAGTATCATTTCCTTCTAGATTGAGGAAACAAAGTAATGAAAAATATTTCAAAAAATTTCTTGATATATTTAAGAAATTATAAATTAACATACCTTTTGCTAAGGTACTTGAACAAATGCCTAGTTATGTAAATACTAAGGATATTTTAGCAAAGAAAAGGAGAGTATATGACAATGAAGTTTTAGCCATGACAGAGGAATGTAGTGTTGTCCTCTAAAGAAAACTAACTCCTAAGTTGAAAGACCTGGGAAAATTTGTGATTCCATTTTCAATTGGAGGAAATATTCATTGTAATATTTTATGTGACTTAGGTTCTAGCATTAATCTTATGCCTTTTTATATTTTCAAAAGGTTAGAAATCAAGGATATTGCTCCTACCAACATCACAGTCCACTTGGCTGACCGATCATTGGTATATCCTAAAGGAGTCATTGAAGATGTTTTAATCTTGAAATGGAAGGAATGAATGGCAATATACCACTCATTGTTAGGTGAGGTTTCTTAGCAACTGGGAGAACATTAATCAACGTAGTTGTCTGGAAAAGTTACACTTAGGGTAAACAATGATTATATCACATACAACATTTTTAAATCCATGAATTACCCGGATGCAATATATGATTGTTCTATAATTGAACTAAGTGATAAAATAATGTACAAAGGGGATCAGTTGAGTGATTCATTACATAAAGCCATAAATTCTCTTTGTGAAGAAGATATTAATGTGGAAGAAATAGTTAAAGTATTAGATTCATGACCAATCTTGTCTAGGAGATTCACAGTTGTGGAAACCTTAGATCTACCATGTCACAATTTGCTGCCATCAGTTGAAGTACCACCTATTTTGGAGATTATCAAGATGGTCGGGCTATAGATGTTAAACCAAGCGCTTCTTGGGAGGCAACCCAAGTGATTTCTTTTAAAAGTTTATTTTTATTTGTAGATTTTATATATATATATATATGTATATATATATATATATTGTAGCATGGGTCAAGACCAAATTCATCATTCATGACAATCATCCACCGACTTATTAGTTGAGGGAGTTCTCTTTCACTTCTTTTTCTTTATCTTCATTTTTCTTTTGTTCAACATTGAGGACAATGCTTAGTTTAAGTTTGGGGGTGATGCTTTAATTTTGTTCATATTGTTCATGCTCGACTCATGTTTAGATTTATATATATATATATATATATATATATATATAATGTGTAGTTTAGTGTAAAAATTTTATTATGCAATAGTATTTTAGTCTCTTGGTTCAATGATAGATACATGTGAATTAGTCTTACTTTTCTTGGGAAAACTTGATTAATTGATATGAGGGATGAACTGAGTAAAAGATTGCATTCGAGAGTTGGTTCTCTACCTTATAATATTTTCACAATCCTTTAGTTTAGATGATTTCAATTAATATTTTGTAATAAAGATTGTACATGATGGTCATGACTTTTAGAATTTGCCCTAGCAACTTTCGCTGGCAAAATATTTGGCTTGTCATGTTGATGGAAATGATATAGGCATTTCTTTTGATGAGTCTGGGCCTTTCTTCAAGCCTACCTAATATAAATTATTATCTCTACACAATTTTATGGCGTTTATTATACATATTTGTTTGATTACCCTTATTTTAGCCTTGGCCTTTTTATTGAAAATATATCTGGCTACTTGAGTCCTAGTGTTTTGAATTCGTTCTAAATTCTAACAAGGATGAAACTTTGAATAGTATAGGGGGAAGGCATTGTGTTTTATAGAGTGGTGATTAAGTAGATAGTGTAGACTTTCCTGGCACTTTGCTTTGTAAAAAAAAGAGAAGCAAAAAAGAAAAAAGAAGAAGAAGAAATTGAAAAAAAAAGATGAGGCAATGATCCTCCACGAATAAACACAAGATGAAGCAATGGTCTTCTACTGGTTTGAAATAAAAGAAAAAAAGAAAAAGTAGCAGGCAGACAATGGAAAATCAAAGCAAAGTTAGTTCTTATATTGGGTCAACTCGATACTACATTTAAAAAGTTTGTGTCATATTGCTTGAGGATTTGTTGTACATGCATGTCAGGATTTAGAAAGGATTTTTAATTCTAGGGTGCATATTAGCCTCTGATTTTTTTATCTTGTTTATCCTATTTTTGGTCCCTAGCCCTTGGCCCCGTTACAACCTATAAAGACCTATTGATTCCAATGAATTGACATTACTTACATTAATGGAGATGGGAATGAAAGGTAAACATATTTAAACATGTACTTGATTGTATTCTCTTGGTTACAGATGAGAATGATAAGCCAATGAACTATCACACACACGCACACACAAGAACTTTCTTTGGATGTGATTGATGAAAGGGAATTTCTGATTTGATTGACATCTTGTTAACTCTTGAGGGTTTGATTGAGAATCATATGAGAACATAATGGGGACTAAATATTTTTGTGTAGTAAAATTTTCTTGGTTATGATATTTTGCTCGAGACGCGCAAAAGTTTAAGTTTGGGGGTGTGTTAAGTGTTTAAAGTATATAATATTTACCCATATTTTTAATATGATTTTATACTTCCTGGGTATAAACATTATTAATTAAGTGATATTTTAGTTTATTTTTTTAGTTAATTAATATTTTATTAGATATGCTTAATTTTGGTGTTTCAATGTAGAAAAAGATGAATAAATTAAGCTTTAGATTTAATGGTCATGACACTTGGCCCCACCCAATGGCTACAATTTATGGTGTTCAATGGAGTCGAGGAGTTGGAAACTTGAAGGGACATCATAATTAATTAGACTACGTCGATTTGTGAACACCCTCTTCAAATTCTTGTATCTCCACTTCTATATAAAGGGGTGGCCATTTGTTGTTTGAGAGATCACATCTCAACTCTTGGTTTAGGAGTTTAGTAGAAGAAATAGTTCTAGTTTTGTAATTCTTTTCTCTTTCATAATGAAAATTATTTTCTTTTTTATATTGTTTTCTATTTTTATTATGGAGTAGTCTTTTATTTCGTTCTAGAGAAGAATGGAACTTAACATGATTTAATTGAATTCATTTCAACCTCTTACTCTTTTATTCAATCGGATTGTTTGAATTATCATGTTCTAAATGCTAAGAATAGATTGATCACCTATTTCTTAGATCATGAGGTTTAATTAGATTTCGGAAGAAATTAATTAGATTAGTCATTGATAATTCATCATACGACGAGTCTTTTGACTTGTTTGTCGTTGTGGTCAGGAGATACACAACACCGTATGCGATTGTAAGGCAAATCTTAATGCATTATTTTGTTGATTAATCAATTATCACCGGGAGGTAGAAATTGAGGTAAAATAATAGAAGCATGAAGGAGCGGGAGCCACCATGTCATATAATTATCCTAGATCGACAATCAGAGGGAATAAAAGATAAGAGGAAGATTTAATGAAGATTAAATTCATGTTAAGGGAGATTCGACTCTAGAACGAGTTTTATCATTTTAACTTCGCCTTTAATTTAAAGTTATTACTTAGATTTAGTTAAGTCGGTTATCTTTGTTTTGTTCTTCATTTTATTTTCTTTAATTAATTATAGGAAATTCATCTCCCTATGGGACAATACTTGAATTTATCATTCTATTACTTGTTTCGACCATGTATACTTGCATGTTATTGAAATTATTCTAACAGACTATAGCTATATCCTACTAAATAGAAGTAAAAATAAACTAAAAATGTTGGCAAAGCGGCTAGATATTACATTCTACTGTCAAAGAAAATTTTGTCCCAAAATTTAGTGAAGGAGAAAGCTTTGGGCACTCTGCTCTCATATCAGCTTCAACCTCCCATGTGGCTTAAAGGCGTTATAAAGATGTCATGAGTCATGAACATTAATAGACCAACCACAAGGTGTGTCTGCCTATTAATTGTACATACATTCATGTACACATATTTAATTCTCTATACTAAGATTCATTATCTTTTCATTTCCACGTCTTCTCTTTTTATAAAAAACTTGTCTTTATAAACACATCTTTCTACTCTGAAGTCCAAATTGTATAACTATCATCCTTCCACCTTTTGTTGAGTTTACCCAACATTATCGTTCGTCAGAGTTCGCCGCAATTTGCCATCAAAGTTAGTTGCACGTCGAGGTACCTGCATGTCACTATATTTTGAAGTATATATTTTCGCTCGTCAAATATGTGGTGTTAAATCTTCTAGTTTGGTAACACTGGCACTATTGCTTTGTTATTGTTCTTTTTCAACCGTTCATGTCATATTTTTATTCCTCAATTATAATCTACAAATATATATAACAATTGATTTAAATTAACCTTATCTCATTTAATCACACAATCTTATGAATGCATCAAATAGATCGTGTTACTTGTTGAGTTAGGTTAGTTTATTGGTCTTGTCATTTGAGCTCGCCAATAGATTGATTGGAACTTGGAGACCACGCCCATTTAGGACTCATTTATTATTTTATGCTTATCTAATAGGTGGGTTATTTTATATTGTAGGATGAGATAAGTGGTGGTTTTCTCACAACCCACTTAATTCTGGTCATTTAGATGTTGTGTTTAATAACCCTCCAGGATGAAATCCTTTGAGTTGTTTTTTAAAACCTAAAAATCCATCACAAGTTACCTTTTTTCTGGAGGCATATTATAATATATTTTTCCACTTAATTCCCTACCAAGCCTACTATTTTTATAATATGTTTTCGCGATTTTGAGATGGGGAGATTGTTTCGGGTTTGTCCCGCTTTGAGGGGTTAGTCCCAAGGTGCAACCTGTTGAGGAGCCGAGTTGATTCGTTGTTGATGGGATTGACGCAACACTCTACTTTCTATTTTTGCTACATATTTTTCACTCTACTTCTATGAGCTTCTCACACTTGGAGAGGATTAGGGTTAGCAGGTACTATATTCTACGGTGTATGTCATGACTATGGTTTACTTAGCTTACCTTTAGAGATCAGAGGAGAGGAGCATAGTGGAATTGGAGAGGATAAAAGAATGGGCCTGATTAACTGAGGGTTGCACACTGATGTAGTTTCCTTTGGGTGTTGTATGATCCATCTTGTGGTATACTATTCCCTTCTTGTTTTACTTTAATAAAAACTACTGATTTTGTACACCAGTTTGATATTATAATTATTTTTCTTGTGAATCGGTAACTTGTTGCATAACTAGTTACTAACATTTTTTTCCTTTTAATATTTATGTAGGTGGTGTGCCTAGAGTGTCATTGGCAAATACAGGGGGATGTTAGAGTCTTCACACATACACATACTCCTGTCTTGTTCTTGTTGTATTGTTTAATGCTTCTTTTCTATTTTATTTTGTTTATCAAACATCTTATTCTTGGCTTAGATACTAATGTAATAACCCCATATTTTGGGAACTTATATTTCCAATAATTTATGATATTTTGAATAATGTTTATATTTCCTATGTTTCTTTTTTTGTTGCGGTTGTGGGTAGCAGTTGTCTTCCATCCAAGATGCCAAATAGGTTTAGATCTTAAAGGGTTCTATAGGCGTGGTCTTCAATGTAATTAAATTAAGAGACAACAATATTAAATAATATAACATTTCGCTTCAGTTCAAGGATGAACCAGGCATAGGATGTTAGAAAATTGTATTAGAACTATGTCTCAGTTGATTGGAATATAAGATTTTTTTGAGTCTGTGTGTATGTGAAGTGATCCCTAGTTTCCATTAGCAGGAATGTTCTTATTTGTGTTGTTTGTTGTTGTGCTCTTATCATTGGATTGGGAAGGTCTTACCAAGAAGTTGATAGATATGGTGAGATGGACTCATAGGACTATTTTTAGAGATTTGTCACTACCTAGAGTTCTGAGACCAGGGGAGGCTCAAAGTGGAAGTGGGTCTAGCCACCTCCTGGTGAGTTTGATGATGAAGAAGAGGTTCTTGTGTAGAGTGTCCAAGTGCCTAATGTTCCAATTCCCGTGGCACCGATTCCACCTTATGATGATAGAACTCGAGAACAGAATCATGCAACCTCAGGGCAAAGTAGAGCTTCCTGATCAGTGGGATCAGACAGTAGGAAGATTTTGATAAATGATTTTATGACAAGGGTGATGGAGATGCAGTTTGAGACAACAACAATTAAAGGAAATGCAAACAAACACCTTGCAATAGATGGGAGAAATAAGGGTTGAGTTGGCGAGATCACAAAATAGAACTAATAAGGATGGAGAAAGTAGTGAGATACTGTCCTTACCTCCACAACTACCAATGCCAACATGTCCCCTATCTAGTAGATCACCAGTATTTCTGCCACTGCCACCAGCACCTCAGGATCCTGTGACAAGTACACTACTAGTTCCACCGACGACTGTGACCCCCATAATGTGACTCCTGTTTCATTTCATGCACATGTTCAAGAAGGCAATGGAATTAAAAGTGGGGGAGAGACTATACCTACAAGAACCGAGGCTGGAGAAGGAACTATTCCTCAATGGGCAAAACCTAGTGCGTGGCAGGTAGAGAAATTTTTGATGAATGGAGGTGGCATGTTTGTTGGAAATCAAGTCCTGGAAGAGGCAAATTATTACTTGATTACTACCAAGGGAGTGTTCAAGAGCTTGCATTGCCCTATGAGCTTTGGATTCAAATAGCAACAAGTGCTTTCAAAGGCAAAACAAATACTTGGTGGGACTCTGCAAAGAGAGTTTATTTCCAAGGGAAAAAAGCACCTAAGGACATTGCTTGGGAGAAATTCCAAGTGGTGTTCGACGATATGTATTTATCACTTGAGGAGAAGAGGAAGAGAGAACTAGAATTTGAATACTTTGAGCAAAAGGGTATGCCAATTGCTGTATATTTGGCCATGTTCATTAGTTTGGAGAGATTTGCTTCCTAGTTTAGTAGCCACTTAAAAGATGCAACCTAACCGATTCTTTGAGGGACTGATCTACCCAATTAAGCAAAGACTAACCACTATAAAATACAAGGCATTGGATGAAGTGGTTAGTGTAGCCTCTAGAGATGAAAAAATCTATTATACTAGAGACAAAACTATTGGAACTAAGAAATTTTCTAAAAAGAAACACCAGTATGAGAAACAAATGGAGCGTGATGAGAAGAAACTAAAGAAGGTGTCCAATATTTTCATGAGGGTGATACAAGATTATTGGAATGCACAGGTTTGTATTACTTGTAAGAGTCAATAGTTTTGGAAATGCAAATCGGATCAAGTTGTGTGTTTTGGTTGTGGTTACTTGGGATATATGAAAAAGGCAAGCCCACAACTCAACCAGCAACCACAGACTCAACAATCTTTTCAAGCATTGTATGTTTTGGATGTGGAGTTGTTGGCCATAAGAAAAGGAATTGCCCTTTCGAAACTCAACAATAGGGTTTGTTGCTAGCTCCACAGTTGAATTTTCATTTGCCACCTCCACAAGGTTAGCAAAGGGCTCCACACAATAGAGGTTGAAGAGGTCAAATGAGAAATCACAATCATCAACAAGGAGGTGTGATGAATGTTGTTTTTGTTGTGCCTGTTATACCATTGGTTGGATCAGCTGCGCCATCAAATCCTACCATGGCGACACTAGCACAAGATAAAGGAAAGATGTTTGCTACTACTATTGCTGATGAGATTGAAGTCATTGCAGGTTTGCTTCCTGTTGGATCTAAACTAGGTTTAGTATTGTTTGATTCTGGGTGTACACATTCTTTTCTTTCGCCTGAATTTATTGATAAAGAGGGATTGGAAGTGGTGAGTCTCAGGCATTCTTTGTTAGTAACCACTCTTGCTGGTCTTATATCTACTATGGGTTTGTGTGCATGAGGGGTCAATCTCTTTGTGTGCAAGATGGTAGAGTTTGATGTGATTTTTGGCATGGATTGGATGTCTGAGAATGGAGGTTGGTTAATTGAAAGAAGAAGATTTATTTTAGAAAGGGTAAATGACGCTGCACTTTTCAAGGGCAATGAAGGGTTTTTTTCATTGAGATTTGTGGGTTATCACAGAATTCTAAAGTACATGGATCAAAGATATGGAATGATCCTGATTTCCTTAATATCTACCAACAAAGAGAAACCGGGGGTATCATCTATTCCTATTGTATGTGAATTTGAGGATGTATTTCTAGAAGATATTATAGAGTTGCCAACATAATGAGAGAGATTTCTCCATTGATCTCATACGTAGGATGCTTCAAATTCAAAAGCTACATATTGTATGCCACCACTAGGATTACAAGAGTTTAAGACTCCATTGCAAACTTTGTTCGATGATGGATTTATCCAGCCTAATGTATCACCATGGGGAGTTCTAGTTTTGTTTGTGAAGAAGGATGAGAGTATGAGGATGTGCATTAATTATAGGATGCTTAATCAGGTGACTATTAAAAATAAGTATCCTCTATCCCGTATTGATGACTTGTTTGACCAATTGTCCTCAGCTGTGATATTCTCAAAGATTGGCTTGAGATCAGGGTATCATCAACTAATGATTAGAGATGAAGATGTGTAAAGGACAATATTTAGAACTTGGTATGGGCATTATGAGTATTTGGTGTTACCTTTTGGGTTAACTAATAATGCTACAATATTCATAGATTTGATGAATAGAGTATTTAGACTATATTTGGATTAGTTTGCCATTGTCTTTATCGATGACATCTTGATCTATTCTTCTTTAGATAAGGACCATGAGCAACATTCAAGAACTATTCTACAAATTTTTGAGAGATCACAAATTGTATGCAATGTTCTCAAAGTGTGATTCTTGGCTTGATCAGGTAAATTTTTGGGTCATGTTATTTTTGCTACAAGAATTACTGCAAATCCACCCAAGATTGAAGCTATTCAAAAGTGGGAGCTACCAAAGACGGTCGCTGAAGTTTGAACTTTCTTGGGTTTAGCTGATGTTATAGAAGATTTATCAAAGGGAGCTTCTCTTACCAAATTTCTAGGAAAAAGAAAAAGTTATCTAAACCAATGATTGCCAGCAAAGTTTCCACACTTTGAAGGAGAAATTAACTTTAGCACCTGTGCTATCATTATCGGTTGGGTACAAAGATTTTGCGGCATATAACGATGCATCAGAAGTTGGATTATGATGTGCGCTCATGCAGAGAGACAAAGTTATTGCTTATGCATTGAGACAGTTAAAGCCGCATGAGAAGAATTGTCCAACTCATGATTTGGAGTTAGCCATAGTGATTTATGCATTAAAAACTTGGAGACATTATTTATATGGAAATCTATTCTAGTTAATGACTGACCATTAAAGTTTGAAGTATATCTTCACCCAAAAATACTTGAAAAATAGTTAAAGGAGATGGTTGGAATTCTTGACTGATTATGATGTTAAGATTGATTATCAGGAAGGAAAGGCTAATATGGTAGCTAGTGCTTTGAGTTGTCATCCAACTCAACTCAGAAGTTGTAAAATTGTAACCATGATGGCTCAATTGACAATAAGACCTAGTGTAATTAGTAGAGTCTAGTTTGCACAAGAAAGAGATGTGTTGACAAATCAGTGGATCTCTATGCAAGCTTATCCAAGATTTTCGAAGAATGATGATCGATTATTTTGATTCAATAATCGACTCTATGTATCACAAGTTCCAAATTTTCCTGATCTCCGTAGTGATATCCTTTTCAAAACGCATGCTTCCAGAAGTGTTGTGCATCCTGGAGCTACAAAGATGTATCATGATGTACAAAGAACATATTGGTGGCCTAGTATGAAGAAAAATGCAATTGATTTTGTGTAAAAGTGTCTAACTTGTCAGCAGATTAAGGCAGAACACATGAGGCTAAGTGGTACTCTACAACCTATAGCAATTGCATAATGGAACTGAGAATGTATTGCCAATGATTTTATCTCTAGCTTACCAAAGACCAGAAATCACCATGATGCTATTTGGGTAATTGTTGATAGATTGACCAAATTTGCTCATTCTATTTCAATTATGATAGGCTTCACATTAGAGAAATTGAGAAGGTTATATTTCTCGAAGATTGTGAGGTATCATTGAGTGCCGAGAGAGATAGTGTTGGATCGTGATTTGAGATTTTCTTCCGCATTTCAGGAAGCATTGGTTACTCAATTGTATTTCAGTACAATTTTTCATCCACAAATTGATGGACAATCTGAACTTACTATTTAGACTTTAGAGGATTTTCTTAGAGCAAGCATGTTAGATTTTGATCTTAGTTGGGAGGAACACCTACCTTTGGTAGAGTTTTCTAACAACAATAATTACAAGGCAAGCATTCATATGCCATTGTTTGAGGTATTGTTTGGAAGATCTTGTAAATCAACATCTTGTTGGATTGAGGGTGTGAACCTATGGTGTTTGGACCGGATATGGTTCGACAATCTCAAGAAGTTGTAGCTCAAATAAGGGAGAGAATGAAAGTGGCTCAAGGATTGATAGAAGTCCTGTGTTGATTTGAGATGTCTAGAACATGAATTTAAGGTTAATGACCTGCTGTTCCTTATGGTGTCACCTTCAAAAGGAAACATAAGATTTAGGAAGAAGGGAAAGCTTAGCCCGAGGAATATTGGACCACTTCTTATTTTGAATTGGGTTGGTGAGGTAGCTTATGAGTGGCTTTGGCTCTACCTCCACATTTGTCAACAGTTCATCCAATATTCTATATTTCTATGCTGAGGAGGTATATTTGAGATCCATCTCCTATTATCATAAGGAGATTGAGTTGCAACCGAACTTGTCATATAAGGAGCAAGCATTGCATATTTTTTGACTGTTAGGAAAAGAAGCTTCGCAATTAGGTAGCGAAATTGGTTCGGGTACAGTGGGGCCGTAGAGGGTGGTTTTGGCTTTTGGTTGAGGTATTTTCTTTGTTGCTTGTCGTGCAGTGTGTTTGTATTTTAAGTATTGTTCTCAGTTCGTGGAAAAATTTTGAGGATATAATTTTTTTTAAGGAGGTAAGATTACAAAATCCATGCCCTTTGGCTTATGATTTTATTTGTTGTTTGGTTGGATTTGGCCTTTGGTTTGATTCAATTTACTTTTTGGCTTGATTTGGTTTAGTTTAGAATTTGGCTCTCGATTATAGTCAGAGTTGGTGTTGCTCATACTTTGGTTTGCAAGGCTTTGGCTCTTGTAGGTGCCTATTGGTGTGGTTTTGTTTGACATTCATTGCATTTTAATATGCATTTACACGTTAGGGGAGTCGTTTGGGGGGGAGGGGGTGTGGATTTAGTCATGTATTTAGTGTCAATATCAAATACCTAAGTTGATATGAAATTTGACTTGTGACACCATTGCCTGATAGTTTTCTACTTTATGTATGTGACCAGTTTGACTTCATACTCATTTAAAGATTTCTTTAGTGTTGTACCATTACAAAAGTCATGAAATTTGTTAAAGTACAAGTTAATTAGAGCCATGTTAAGTGTTTAAAGTACATAATATTTACCCATGTTTTTAATGTGATTTTATACATACCTGATGATAAATATTATTAATTAGGTGATAGTTTACTTTATTTTTTTAGTTAAGTAATATTTTATTTGATATGTTTAATTTTAGAGTTTCAATGTAGAAAAAATGAAACAAATTAAGCTTACGAATTGAAAGGTCATGCTACTTGGCCCCACCTACTGGTTACTACATGGAGTTCACAAAGCTTAAAAAGGAAGAATGTTGATGGTTTTGGGGTGCCTTAAAGCTTGGTTGAGCAAGTCGAGGAGTGAGAAACTTGATTGGACGCCAAAATTAATTAGACTACATCGATTTGTGAACACCTTTTTTTAATTCATGTATCTAATGGCCATCTTATCTTCTATATAAAGGGGTGGTCATTTGTTGTTTGGAATATCTCAAATCTTGGCTTATAAGTAGTTCTTGTTTTTGTAATTCTTTTCCTTTAATAATGAGAAGTAGTTTCTTCTTTATAATGTTTTATATTTTTATTATGGAGTAATCCTTTATTTCGTTCTAGAGAAGAATGTAGATTAACATGGTTTAAATTATTCATTTCAACTTCTTACTCTTTTATTCAATTGGATTGCTCTAATTATCATGTTTTTTATGCCAAGAGTAGATTGATCACCTATTACTTAGATCATAAGGTTTAATTAGATTTCAGGAGAAATTAGTTATATTAGTCATTGATAATTCATCGTACGACAAGTTTTTTAACTTGTTTGTTGTTGTGGTCAGGAGATACACAACACCGTATGCGATTGTAAGGCAAATCTTAATGCGTTATTAAATTGATTAATCAATTATCATTGGGAGGTAGAAATTGAGGCGAAATAATGGATGCATGAAGGAGCAGGAACCACCATGTTATATAATTTTCCCAGATTGGCAATTCGAGAGAATAAAATATAAGAGTTAGACGTGATGAATATTAAATTCATGTTAAGGGAAATTCGACTCTAGAACGAGTTTTATCATTATAACTCTTTCTTTAATTTAAAGTTATTACTTAGATTTAGTTAAGCCGGTTGTTTTTGTTTTGTTCTTAATTTCATTTTCTTTAATTAATTTAAGGAAATTCATCTATGTATGGGACGATGCTCGAACTCATCATTATATTACTTATTTCGACCGTGTATACTTACGCGTTATTGAGATAATCAAACAAGCCATAATGATGTCATGAGTCATGTCACATTAATAGTCCATACCACATAGTGGGTCTGTCTATTAATTGTACATACATTCATATACACCTTTTCAATTCTCTATACTAAGATTCATTATCTTTTTATTTTATTGTCTTCTCATTTTTCTATCAAAAACTTTGTCTTTATCAATACATCTCTTTACCCACCCTGAATTTCAAATCGTATTACTATCATTCTTCCACCTTTTGTTAAGTTTTTCCAACATTATCGTTCGCCGAAGTTCGCCCAATTTGCTATCAAAGTTTGTAATTGTTTTTTTCATTCATTCATGTAATATTTTTTATTCATTTATTGTAATATACAAATTTATATAACTATTGATTTAAATTAATGGTATCTTGTTTGATAACGCATTCTTATATATGAATCATATAGATTGTGTTAGATGTTGAGTTGGATTTGTTTATAAGTCATGTGGTTCGAGCTCGCCAATAGATTAGAGCTTGGAGACCAAATCCGTTTAAGACTCATTTCTCATTTTACGCTTATATGATGGGTGGGTTGTTTTATATCGTAGGACGAGTTAAGTGGTAGTTTTATGGCAACCCACTTAATTCAGGTCATTTAGATGTCGTCCTTAATTACCTTTGAGTATGTGATCTCTTGAGTTGTTTTCGCAAACCTAAAGATCAATTGCATGTTGTTATCTTTCAAGAAGCTTATTAATATTATTATTCCCTACCTAAGCATACTATTATTATATTATATTTTTGCAATTTTGAGAGTGGGGAGATTGTTGGAGATTGTTTTGGGTATGTCCCTACTTCGAAGGGTTAGTACTAGGGTCATAACCTGTTGAGGAGCCGAGTTGATTTATTGTCGATGGGATCAACGCAACACTCTACTTTCTATTTTTCTTGCATCTTTTACACTCTATTTCTATGAGCTTCTCACACTTAGAGACGCTTAGGGTTACATGTACTATATTCTATGGCATATGTCATGGATGTCATGGCTACGGTGTATTTGGCTTGACTTCAGAGATTAGAGGAGAGGAGCATGGTGGAACTAAAGATGATAAGAGAAAGGGTGTTGCCTGATCAGATGTGGGTTGCACTCCGATGTAGTTTCCTTTGAGTGTTGTGTGATTCTTCTTGCCGTATACTATCCCCTTCTTGTTTTACTTTAATATGAACTACTGAAGTCGTATGCCAGTTTGATATTATAGTTATTTTTTTGTAAACCGGTAACTTGTTGCATAACTAGTTACTAACATTTTTTTCTTTTAATATTTATCTAAGTGACGTGCCTAGAGTGTCGTTGGCAGATAGAGGAGGATGCTAAAGTCTTCACACATTCACATACTCCTGTCGCGTTGTTGTCATGTTGTTTTGTGCTGCTTTTCCATTTTATTTTGGACATCCAACATCTTTAATCTCGGCTTATTATGTTGATGTAATAACCCATGTTTCGAGAACTTGTATTTCAAATAATTTATAATATTTTGATTAATTTTTATATTTCCCTTGTTTCTTTTTTTATTGTAGTTGTGGGTAGTGGTTGTCTTCCATCCAAGATGCCAAGTAGGTTTAGATCTTAAGGGGTTTTGTGGGCATGGTCTTCCATATAATTAAGTTAAGAGATAGTAATATTAAATAATATAATATTTTAGTTCAATTCAAGGATAAACTGGGCATGGGATATTACATAGACTGATAGCTATAATTGTAAGCAAATTCTACTAATGGTAGGTGGCCTTCCTAACTACCTTGCCAATCCAAAACACATGATCTTAGTAATTCTTCTAGTATTTCGATAGTTCTTTCTGACTATGCATTTGTTTGAGGATGGAACATAATATTGAACTTCAAGTCCACACCCATTGCTTCTTGCAATTTCTTCCAAACTCAACCAGTAAATCTTACATCTCTATCAGATATAATGGATACTGGTGTACCATGCAATCTCACAATATTTCCATGCAGAGCTGAACAAGCATGCCCATATTCATAGTCATCTTAACTAGAATAAAGTGAAGTGATTTCATAAGTCGATCAACTATCATCCATATTGCATCATGACCCATCTTGGTTCTAGGTAATCCTTTTATATCTTGGTACATCTTGGTGACACCTGAGTGAATTGTGTAACTTTGAGTGATGTGCTTCATATAAGACTTCATTTCTAAGCTCTTCATTCTATGGGACACATAGTTGACCTTTAAATCTGATCACCTTATCTCCCCTTCTTTATAGAGTTAAGAGAAGTGAGTAAACCTTGCAGCTCTTCATCTATTCCTTGAGCCACTTAGATGCCATCAACTAAATCTTTGGAGATAGTTAAACTAGCAAGGTGAGAATTCAATTTGCACACTAGATTCACCTCAATGATATATTCCATCAATTTCCATTGTGTTGCCATCATGCTAGAAAGTTTAGGTTGTGGATTCTTACTTAGTGCATAAGGTACAACCTTAGCCATTTTCGGATGATAGGCTATGCTAAAGTCATAGTCTTTGATAAACTCTAACCACCTTCTTTGCCTAAGGTTAAATATAGTAAGTAAAAACTTCAAATTTAGCTCTATAAAGGTAGTTTCTACACACTTAGAGTCTAAAAACTACAGTTCTTAATTCAAAGTCATGAGTAGAGTAATTCTTTCATGCACTTTCAATTGTCTAGAAGCATATGATACAACCTTGTCATTCTACTTAAGTATTGCTTCACAACCTTGGTTAGAAGCATCTATATATATGGCAAATCATTCAACTTCTTCGAATCGAAGCAAGAACTGGGGTGGTTATCAAACATTCCTTTAATTTTGGAAACTATTTTCACTAGCTTCATCCCATGAAACCTTCTTATCCTTCTTTATAAGAGAAGTGAGTGGAATTGCTATGGTAGAAAAGTCCTTGATTCAACCTCCTATAATAGCCCGCAAGTCGTAAAAAGCTTCGACTTCAATAATATTCTTTGGCTGATTCTAATCCATAACAGTAAAACCTGTCTTTGGTATAGGGTTTTACTCGCTTATTGCTTTGCCCGGTTCTAGCTAGTCTTAAGTCAGCTCTAGTCCATTCGAGCCATACCAACTTTTAGATCATGAGTATGGGGCCTTGATGGCCTATGAGCATGTTATGGAGGCTGAGTATGCCCGATAAATAGATGATATCTTCAGTTATGCTACAATAGAGCATGAGTTATCAGCGTGTATTTAAGTTATGCGAGTTTTTACTTGTGTTGGCCTAGGATTTTAGAGCTAGATCTAGGCCATTGCAACCTTTCATATCCATTTGGGCTTTTATAAGGTGCCTCTTTTACATGCATCTCAGGGATTTTGGACTATCAAATTGCCCCTATGGGTCTCAACTTGATTTGAGTCTTAGTTATTCATTTGATTGAGTTTAAAGTTTTGAGGCTCATTTAGCTTTCTTGCCTCGATTCCTATCGATATAGTCAATTTTAGGCCTCGAGTTAATTTCAACTTTTGACAGTCTCGATTAGAACTATCTGTCATATATATATATATATATATATATATATATATATATATATATATATATATATATATGTGAGGTTGGGTCATAGTTGCAAAAATCAGAATCGGACATTGAATTGAATTGGAAGAAAGTCATTGAATCAGACCGATTCATAAAAAATCAGATAAGAATCGGTCAAAATTTATAGGTTATTAGTTAAAGAATATATTATTTTGATGTTACAAAATGTATTATATTTTATAGTATTTTTTCATATTTTTTATGAATTTTTTTGTTGAATTATTTAAAGTTAGTTATTATTTTTTACTCGAGTCAAATTTTAATTATAAGTATTTCACCAACCATTTCTTCCACCCAATTCTCTCTCCGATCACTCATGCGCCGCCCCCCTCCCCATCCCCCCTCTTATGCCCCCGCCCGTCCCCCTCATGCACCACCTGCCACACTCCCCCACCCCTGTCGGCCCTACCCTATCCCCCCACCCCACTGCACCCCCGCCCCTGTCCCCCCGTGCCCCAACCCCCGTGCCCCCCCAGCCCATCCCCCCAACGCTCCTTGCCCCACCCCTCACCCTGGCCGGCCCCGCTCAGTACTCCATTTCATCCCCCACCCCGCCCTTGCCGCCACCCCTCCCTATGACCCCCTCAGCGCCCCTTGCCCCCCCGCCCCATCCCCTCCAGCCCTGCCCCATCCCCCCGCCACCTGCACCCCCCGCCCCACCCCGCCACCCCCAGCCAGCTCAACCCATCCCCCTCGCCCCCTTCCCCACCCCCTACCATTGTGACCCCTCACATCATCGCCCACCCCTGTCACCGGCTCGATAGTCACTACCCTTGCCGCTACGCCCCTCGTCATCACTGCCCCAGCGGTGCAGTTGAATCGGTTCAAATCGGTCATATACAAAAATTTGCCAACTCAGTTCAAAAATACCTGAAATACATAATTATATAATTTCTCAACATAAATACACAACTTCAAGTATTTATACAACAATCACAAAGGTATGTAATTATGACAATACAACGGTAGAGTCATACCTGAAAGAACAAATAAGAACATACCTGAAAGAACATACTCTTTATGTAATCCAAATAAGCAGCAAACCTGAACAGCATACTCTTTACGTAATGAACACAATTTCATATCATTGCATACCTAAAAGAGCAGCCTGTTCTATCGCAATTTCCACAGCATCGCCAGTATATACACAATGTTCATATATCATCATCTGTGTTCTATTCAAATGATAACAACAAGACATCAATACAAGGCCAAAAAGTAAATGTTCAACGCAATTTTACGCAGTGTTTAATACTAAGTCATCTAAGTCGTCATCTGAATCGTCTTCGGAATTCAAGTTATTATCACCAATCGGAATAGTAGAGCTATCATCCGCATTAACATGAGACCCCTGCGTAAAAGGAGGCGTAGAACTCCCACTCGTATGAAGTCCCTCAGGTTCAAGAGGCAAAGATAAGGGATTCCTAACATAGAGTGCAAAATGCAGATGAGTAGTGAACCATATGCGGTAAAGGCATAGCATTTCACTTCAACAACAGAATCAACGAATACAATGTGTAAAAAATAAGAGAATTATAAAGTACACAAAAAAAAACAACTGGACGCCTCTAATATAAGTTAATTTTTTTTTCGGTAACATGATCAAAACTACCAATAATCAGAATGCCTAAACTCCACTTGATGGAAAAACATAAGTGGAGAAAGCAAGGATTATTGATCAAAGATTTGGTTCAACTAGGAATATACACAATAAGTGGTGAACAAACGATTACAAAAACCAAGATCCCAGCATAAAAAACACAACTTGTACCAAGAATCCAACTGGAATCGCGGCAGAATGTCGACGGCGCTCGCGGCGGCCGGCGGACACCCGAGTTCGGGCGGCGGTCGCAACGTCTGCGGCGGTGGCCCGGTCGGACGGAGGACGGCGGAGTGACGGCGTCAAGCGCGGAGGGCGGCAGAGGGAAGGTCGGAGCCGGGCGGCGGAATCTGGGGAGGGTACGACCTAGGTTTTTAAATCTAAATTACCATTTTACCCATGCTTCAATCATTCGCTAAAAATCACACCCAGCGTATTTCGGTAATTGCCTAAAAACAACGTTCCGATTTAAGTCGGCCGATTCCGATTCCGATTCAAATCGGCTCGCATTCCGATTCCGATTTAAATCGGTCGGAATCGCCAACGGGCCGACTTCACGACCCGTTCGGGCGACCGATCGCCTCGTCGGATCGGCGCGACGCCGATCCGATTTAAATCGGCACGGATCGGCCGTTCGTGCAACTATGGTATGTGCTTGAAGGTAATTCAAGCATAATTGATAGAGCACATAAAGAAAATTGCCCAAAAAAATTTGCCTTCGTCCTCCCCCTCCCTCGTCTACCGCTTCTTGGCTCCGACGGTTCCAAGTTAGGCCGTCGTTACTACGCCGCCACCGCTGCCACTGGAGTTGTAGCATGTTCCATCCGACCTTCCCACATCTATCTGTTCTCCCTAATTGAGGTTTTCAAGAGAAAAAAGGAACTCCTTTTCGTTGCTAAAAGAGAGTTCTTTCGAATCCGACGTCGCTGTTTTTGATTAAGGTTCGAGCTTCGGGCGGTTTGAAGTTTGGGAATCAGGAGGCTAAGTGGTGCATGCACAACTCTGCGAGAGCGGCGGCCGGAAGACGGAAGCTGGGTCGGCCCCGGCATAGGAAACGTTTAAGCGCAAGCGTGGTGTTTTCCAGAAAGATTGTAAGCATTTTTTACTTCTACTTTGTCTCCCTTGTCTGCTTTTTTATCAACTAATCTGTTGATTTTTTTTTGTTCAATTTAGTTACCATCTGAGCATATTGTTCATTCGAGCATTATTTATTTTGGGCCAAGTGAAATCTGCTCTCTGTATGACTCCTATATGTTTGAAGATATGCATCCCAGGCTCATTCACGTAATCACTTGACTTGTTGTATTGTTTTGTGTGCATGTTTTGTTGGGATTGCGTTATGCCAAAGTTCACGCATAGATTAGTAGAGGAATCCGTAATAGGTTTTGTCATGCTTGAAACTCGGGCTCCCAACTTATCAAATCTTACTTTTTTACATATACTTGGTCTTGTTCATTGACACATCATAGTTCTCCATGTTTTTCAATAGTAGGGCCTTTACAGCTTGTTATTTGTGCGGTGCAGCACATGATGTACGGTTACGGCGATGATCCAAATGTGGGTATCAGTATATATATATATATATATATATATATACTTTTGATTAATTTATTCTGGCATTACTCATCTTAACTATGAAAACCGGAAGCTGATGTGGGGCTTTTATGCCATTGAATGTGTGATTATAATTACTGGTCTGTTGGAGATATTCTTTTGCATTCAAGCACTTATAAGTTAATGCCAGATGTTCACTACTTGGCAGAACTAAAATTTAATTTATTTTATTGACCAAGTGAAGTTGTTTTCTGACATCAAGTCATGTATGACCGTCTCTTTCCTATATATACCTATTCCTCAACATATTTTCCATTAAAATGAAACTGAACTATTATTATTGGTTCAGTTGTTTAATAGTATGAATTCTTGAGATATTTGCATAAAAAATAAAACTAAACTAATATGCTCGATGCTCGTGTTTAATTTTTATTTTTAATGTTAGATTCAATTATTTGAAATAAAACCTTGCCTGATGAACAATTTGTTAAGCAATAGCCTTCGCTTCAAGGAACTTGCTTAACTGGTATTGTGCAGTTCAATTTTTTTAAATTGTTCTGTCAAAACAAGTGATTTTCGTTTGGACATACTTGGTTAAAAGTTGCTTTAGAGTTTACTTTTAAACATAACTTTATAAATTTGTTAGGAAGGTATCATATCAGTGTTGATGAAGAAAATTTTGATGGAAAATATCTTTTTGCTTCATGTTTTTCCTTGTTGCTTATAGAATTAGTACATAATTGATAATATCTAATAATGATCATGTTTATTCATCTTTATAAATCTTAGCCTAAATTTTGTCTATGTTCCATCCATGCAGCCGCTTCCTGAAATTGTAGTGCTTGTGGAGGATATTGTTGTTGAGTATGTCAATGATCCGATAAGTTTCTTGTCTGCAGTTTTGAACTGCTTAGTTGATACAACTGCTCTTTCAATATATTGTTATTGTATATCTTTTGAAGTGAATGATTTAATTTTTTGAGTTTTTTGTCCTGTCATGAGAATCATGCATTCTCATGTACACAAGTTCTCTAATTCCACTTAGTATGAACCTTTATTTGGTTTTTTTATGGGCCATTTCAGGTGTGTAATAATGCTTTTTTGAACTGCTTTGCTTAGTTGCTCATTCAATATGGTATGATCCTATGTTTAGTACTGAACACTTTAATTAGTTCACAATGACTTTTTAAATATTGAAAGCGAAAGTTGAGTAGATTTATAATGCAATTACTACATATCTTATGTTTACTTTAAACTGTTGTGGATCTTTAGCTCATAATTAGCACAACACTCAAGAAATTCCTGAGGTATGGTAGTTGGGTGGGGGCCCAAAGGGCCTAACAAGTTGTATCAGCAGTCCGAGTTTGCCTACGCCGATTGTTGTTGTTCCTTCATGGATTCCACCTGATGATTTGAAGTGCAGTTTGTCAAGTGGGTGTCTGATTTAAGGGGAGTGTGTCGGACGATAATGGTTTCGGGTCACGTCCCGATGTGTGAAGGGGAGTTGTTGGGTTTGTCTCACATCGGTCATAGAGGTTGTTGGTAACTTATATATAGGTTAGTGAGAAAGTCTTAATTCTTGAGCTAGTTTTTGGATTAAGAGAGGCCATAACACCTATTATGAGTTTCCTTTGGTTATTTAAAGTCCCTTTTAGGGGCCTAAAGGGTCCAACAGTGGTTTCAGAGTTTGGGTGGGGGCCCAAAGGGCCTAACAACAAAGACTACATATCTTTTTTTGTTTGAGCTTGAGCAACTTTATATCTTGTCTTCAAACTTAGACTATTCTTAGGACAACCTTTAGTATGCAACAGAGAGGGATCACGTATTACTATTTGGGGAACATACTCCATTGAAGTCCTAACTTGCCTCTCGAGAGACTCTTTGCTTATTTGTACTCTAAATGAAAATGAACTCTCTATCTCATCAAGTTTTTCAACCAAGTTTTCTAAAAGTGGTAATGCAAAATGATATTGTTTATATGAACTTGATCCCAAATTTTACAATCGGATGGTCATATTCTGAAATTTCTATATTTGCAACAGAGTAAGTGGACTTGTAGAAGAATGAGCGTTGTTGGTATTCTCACTTTGGCATGAATAGCAATGTATAGCTCTAATTGTCCAATGGTATAACACATATTAACTTGGGATTTTGCAGGGTTATTTCTT
This sequence comes from Piper betle, assembly GCA_033002965.1. Lineage (NCBI taxonomy): Eukaryota > Viridiplantae > Streptophyta > Magnoliopsida > Piperales > Piperaceae > Piper > Piper betle. The sequence continues at coordinate 129,454 of JAURVB010001153.1, read as the reverse complement.
ATGAAAAATTTTTTAAAATGTGCATACACAAAATTCCTTCACTTTCAAATTTCTTGCAACTATATGTAGCATTCATTTCTCCACAAGTTTGTTAGGCAATAACATATTTTTTAGCTTCATCATCAAGTGGAAAAACTTCATATATTGTTATTAAACACTCCTCGCCGATTTTCTTGTAAATGCAACCTTGTCTCCTTTTAATTGATTTTTAAAAATGTCAAAATTTGATCTCGTGTACAGAGTCTGAGCTTCAACCTCAGGAGGAGAGAATCCACATAGCACAGGCTTAGAATTCAAAGTATGAAAATCCTATTGTTCCTCATCAAATCTACGAGATTATAACGCTTTATCATACTACCTCACAAAATCAGCCAGTGGGGTTTGTGAATGCACAAATTCATTAAAAAATGAGTTCATGCTCTTGCTTCTTTGGCTCAAAGTCATACTTGTAAAGAAATTATCGCTCATGTATATAGATATCCAATAGTGTCTGACATCATACATGATGGGCAACCAACTTTATGGGTCCAAATTGTATTTTTCTTTTATAATCTTCCATTTCTCCTCAAATTCATTGATTGTATCACTTCCATATATCCAATCATTATAATCTTTCTCAAATTCACTATGATTAGACTTCAAATGTTTTAGATTAACCATGACATTATTAGATATGTGCCATGAGCAAAACATGTGATGGGTTCTAGAAAAAACAATTGCAATAGCCTTTCGCATTCCACCATCTTGATCTGTAATAATCGAAGTAGGTGTTTTTCCCCACATATATTTTAACCAAGTCTTGAACAACCAAGTAAATGTTATCTTTATCTCATCAATAAGTAAAGCACAACCAAAAAGTGTAGATTGCCTATGGTGATTAATTCCTGTGAATTGAGCAAGCGACATTGGTCTTATAAGTTATATCAAACACTATCACATCATCAAAGTTCAAGTAAGATGCCCTTGATCTCCCATCAGCCTAAAAATTATTTTGGGTCTTTCCATCCTCATCTAATTCAATATCAAAGAAGAAGTCATTGTCTTTTACATTTTTCTCTTGAAAGTACTTGATAACACTTAAGCATTGCCGCCCAACATCATTCTTATGGGTGCTTTCAGATGATTGATGCAAGATTGACGCGTCACAATGTCTATTTTGACGCTATTGGAAGTTACATTCAAAACTTTAAAGATGGCTGATGGTCTCATTCCTATTTGATGCAATGAATCAATCATATTCTTGCAGGATTCCGACAGACGACTATGAAACCAAAAATTTGTAACTTTGGTTGGAGTTGAGGAGTTATGACTATGAATGTCAAAAAATTCATCTACTTTCCACACCCCACACTTGCTTAGATGTATTCTCATAACAACTATGCAATCTTCTTTAGTCTTTCTACGCCTTTTAACTTATTTCCTCATCTTCCTCTTGTCGTTCATATCTTTCTTACCTTCTTTCAAACAAACAAATTTTCTAGATGTGATACACTTGTCTTTCTCGATCGATAAAAACCACCCTTTCAAATGCCAAACCCTTGTCTTTTTGCATACTGGTTGTAAAAATCACATGGCAACTTTTTCTGAAGAGAATTCCATGCCCAAACAAGGGTCATATTTTCAAAGCATTCGGATATTTTTACGGTTTCACCTTCATCTTCTATTTTCTCAAAATATTCACTACTTTTGTCAAATTTTGCAATTTCCTCACAATCTTCTTCTATAATCTGCATTCCATGTTGAGTCAACCATAAATCGTGTATCTAATCTTCATTATCTTCCATGGAACTACCAGCAGGTTTCACATCAACATATCTAATGCTGTTGTTTTCTACTTTCCCTTGTTGCCTCTAAGACAAGCTATCATATGCTGCCTCTACCTGAAAAACCAGGCAACCTTCTTAGGCCAAAGTATTTGGGCAACACAAATCAACATAAGCAAATGGAGTCAAAAGTATCAATTCAACCTCTCTTTACTAATAATAACTTAGAAACTATAAAACACAAAATTTAAACAATACATCCAATTTTTGAATTGGCTTTCAGATATTTCTAGCTTGGTCTACATCCCAAAACTACTACTTTTACTTGTGTATATTAACAAATTGCTGCTAAGATCAAAATAGCCCATGTTCGCAATTAACAATCCACAACATTGATCAGAACAAATCATACACCATACACATATTGCAGCAACCATTACAGCTTAAAAAACAATATTATAAACAAAAAAGCTCCAAATGCACGGAACATAAGCTAGGAACTCTTCTTCTTCTTCGTCCATCTGATCCTAATTGGCCAAATTTCCTTACATTGAAATGAGTTGTGAACTATTAACTAAACAAAAACCCAACATTTTCTGCTCAAATTTTTACAAGCAGAAAACTTCTTCTCAATCACACACAAGTCAAAGAAATCCACAGACTTCGATTATGTGCTCAAAATTTATACTTAACTGAATTAAACACCCACAAAAAAAAGAGAACTACTAACAAAATTAAACATCCATTTTTTATTAGCTCCAATTTTCACAGCAAGCAGATTTCTTTTCGCTCGTATTCAAATCAAATAAGAACAATCTAAACACATCTCTAATCATCTAAACTTGAATCAGGATTGGGGAAAAAGCATCAAACTTGAGCTTGTACGTCCTGATCATCGTCGTCAGAGGCTAGGATGGAGTTCTTGGTATTGATCACCTGATCGTCATCGGAGGAGGCCAGGATGGAGTTCTTGGCATTGATCACCTCTTCAAAGGACAGAATCAGCGATCTCTCCAATCGGGAAGGGGATTGATGCAGATGGTGGCATCCCGGCAAAGGAAGAAAAGCAGAGTCCCCCTTCCCTCACCGGACTCCGCAACCACCTCCTCAGTCTCCCATGCCGACGGCTCCGCCATCATCCCGCCGGCTGTGCTGCTTGATTGATGCCGACCCCACCGGCTGCTGTGCTATTGTGAGATGGGTCTTCGATGCATACCCCAGTGTCCCGGCAGAGGGAGAGAAGTAGAGTCCCTTTTCCCTCACCGGACTTCGTGACCGCCTCGGTCTCCCATGCCGATGCCTCCCCCCATCATCCCGCCGGTTGTGCTGCTCTATTGATGTCGACCCCCACCGGTGGCTGCGCTCTTGCGAGAAGGGGCTTCTATGCATACCCCGGCGTCCCGAAAGAGGAAGAGAAGTAGAGTCCCCCTTCCCTCACCGGACTCTACTACCGCCTCCTCAGGCTCCCGCTCCCATGCCGACGCCTCACGCCATCATCTCGCCGGCTGTGCTGCGCGATTGAAGGAGACCAATAAACCACCGGCGGTGGTGCTTAAGTGGGAAGGGCGGGTAGCTTAACGTAACATCCGGTGTCCTGACATAGATAGAGAGATAGAGGAAGCTCTGTTATGTTCCATTTGGGCAGGATTAGGAGCAGGAAGCTTAACCTAACATCCAGCGTCCCGACATAGATAGAGAGACAGAGGAAGCTCTGTTATGTTCCATTTGGGCGGGATTAGGGGCAGGAAGCTTAACCTACCTCCCGGCATCCCGACATAGATAGAGAGACATAGGAAGCTCTGTTATGTTCCATTTGGGTGGGATTTGATTTCCAGCCGCCGGCTGGAAAACACTGCAGCACAGCCAGCTGGCTGTGCTGGAGTACATAATGAATTTACCATATATATATATATATATATATATATATATATTGTATATACATCATGTAGACCCGATAGGCACACAAGTTGTCAGGCGTTTGATCGTGCCACATGGCAAGATCAAGACGGTCCACGTTAGCCATAGCATTGCCCATCTCATTTTCTTGGTACTTTCCCCATATTTTTGGAGGATACCCTAGTGACACTGCAACTTCGGCTTGCTGCGATCAAGGCTCCGGCCCTCCTTTGGCCATCGGGTCGTCCTCGCAGCCACCTATCAACCGAGATCCTTCACCAGCTCCAGCACTGCCAAGGTTACCGCTAGCTACGACACATTTTCAGTCGAATTCCACCGTTTGACGCCACTTTTTGAGCCAATTTTTGGCGCCATCGAGCCTCCTCCAGCGAAACCTACCACCCAGATAGATTCCCCTTGTTGAGGCCAACATTTTGACACTACCCTGACCCTTGTCATGACCACTGCTGCCGCCGGTGATGACGCCACCACCGATATTGATTTCCCTCTTTTCGGCTGTTTTCTTACTCCAAACACCACCCTAGACATGTTTCCTACTCGACAGCCGACATTTTGAGACCAGCCCCACCGATCATCACCCCCAGAATTGTGCCCCCCCCTCCAGCGTTGATTTTCATGCATTCGAGGCCAACCGGCTGCTGAACACCACCAATCACCTCGGTGGAAGCCCCTATCGCATTGCAGTTGGCATTTCACGCAAAGGGCACTGGCAGCCCAATCGGGCCCATTTGCCTATGTTCGCATCCGCATACCACATCCAGTTCGTATCCACTACCCTTGTTCACGCACTGTGATTGCGTCTGCATACCTGCATCGAGTTTGTATCCACCAGCCCTATTCGCACCCGGTTGACTAGGTCTGACTTCATCAACTCACTTAGGTTGGATCTGTTCTCCATTTTCGTCCGGATCTCGACCATTTTTGGTAATTCGAGACTTACTAAATTAGTTTAGGTGCACATTCAGATTATTTGATATTTTTATATGTTATGATTATTTTTGTGTATTTATTATTTATCTCTTTAGTTATTTTTTCATTTATTTATTATTTTTTATTTCTTGTTATTTAAATAAATGTCGTACATGATGATTGCTTATAGAATTATTTATTATTACTAATTATATATTTACTTATTAATATTAATTTTATTCATGCATATCAAATATCATTTAATTATATAATTATCTAATTATCGATTTATTAATTACTTGCTCGAACATGTTATCATTTACTCTTGTTTAGATATGTTTATATATTTAATAATTATATTGTTATTATTCATGATTAATTGTTATAATTATTATTATTATTATTTATTGAATTATTTGTTTATTTATTTATATGTTTACTAACATATGTATATATCGATATTTACTTGCGTTTAGTATTATTTTATTAGTGTTATTTATTATTTATTATTTTTCTTGATATTACTTGTTCACTATTATTTTTAATATGATTTTTTCCTTTTTTTGACTTATTTTATTTATTTAGTGTTTGCACATATCATGTTTTGAGTGTCGGGTGTTGAATTGTAGATTTGTTTAGCATTGTCCCTTGTTGTGATGCTATTGTTGATGTGAGCACACCACAATTATGCATTATATATAGTTATTAGTCTTTTATTTAGGAGTGGGTTTCAATGTGGGTCCCAAAGTTCAAGCTTACCATAGATATGCCGATGTGCTTGGAGCTTGAACCAAAGGTCAATGAGGACTTTTCTCAAATTTATCGCTTATTCTATTGTGGATTTGATTTCTAGTTCTTAGGACATGTTAAATAGCTATTTTATTAGACCCCACATAACACAGGTCATTTAACATATTTTACTTTCGTGATTAATAACCCTCGAGGATGAGATCTTTCGTGTTATTTTTGTACTTAGCTCCACCTCATGTTACTTTTAGGCCTACTTATATGATCCCTTCATAGTCCTGTATATAGTTTTTATTGAGCTTTCAGTGAGCCAAGAGTTGGTGCATTTGACCTCGCGTGTATCGTGAGAGGGTGCAATCGTAGGTTGCAGCGGGCTCTGGATGTAAAACCTTAGCTTTGGGTTAGGGTTTACTCGATTATTGCCCTTTTCGGTTCGAGCCAGTATCTCAAGTTAGTTTGAGTAAGTTCGAGTCAGACTAGCTTTTCGGCCATGAGTATAGACCAAGATGTCTGTATAAACATGTTATGGAGGCTGAATATGCCTAACATACAAATGAGATAGTAGAGTATGAATTATCAATGTATACACGAGGTATATAGATTTTTTTACTTGTGTTAGCCCAAGGTTTTAGGGCTAAATCTAGGTCGTTGCAGCATTTAGTATCATTAGGGTTTTTTCAGGGTATTTCTTTTACATGCATTTCAGGGATTTCAAACTATCGGATTGCCCTTGTGGGCCCAGTTTGATTTGAGTCTCAGATCTTCGTTCGATTGAGTTAAGGGTTTTGAGGCCTATTTTGCCCTATTGCCTCAATTTCCGTCCATAGAGCCACTTTAGGCCTCAAGTCAATTTCAACTTTTGTCAGTCTTGATCCAAGCTTTTCATCTCTCTTATATATATATATATATATATATATATATATATATTGTATATACCCCAGGTGGACTCCACAAGGTGCACGAGTTGTCAGCCGTTCCGTTCATGCCATGTAAGCCCTAGCATTGACCAATCAATTTTAGGAGATTTTCTCCCTTATTTTTAGAATATTTCCACCCTAGCGCCGTCATCATTTTTTGTTTCACCACCGGCGAGACTCTTCCAACCCCTCCCCCCGGCCCACCAACCGACACCTTCATGATTGCCTCGAGGTGGACTATCAGACCTAGGCTTAGCCCTGCCATTGGTGCCGCCGCAAAAGCCACCAGTAGGGCCGTTTTCTTCTCCAATTTTCGTCACCGCAGTCGCCCTTCAAGATGTTTTATGATGCTAGTGAGCCTCCACTGGCAAGGCCAGCCACCTAGATAGATTTCCCTCATAGAAGTCGAACTTTTGAGACTACCCACATCCACCGTTGTAACTCGGTATATTATCACAACCACCGTTTGGCTGTGTTCCGGCCAACTAGTGGCTAGGCTATGTCGATCACCCTGCCATCACCTCTGCCTTGACATCCTCTACCGATTGCAACTAGTGTTTTCTGGTGATAGGCATACGTGGCCTTGTCGACCTGTTTATCCTGTCCGCAATCCTACTTGAGCTCGAGCCTATTTTGTTTACCCTGTCCACAATCCTACTTGCAGCCCGAGCCTATTTGCTGTCTGTGCACGTGTTTGTGTCCGCTCAAGCAACCCATCACACTCTTTTAGTTAACTCGGATTGAGTTAACTCGGCCGACTCGGTCTGGTTCAGCTCATTTGACTCGGTCTCGTTCAACCTCGTTGACCTAGTTCAGCCCAATTGACTTGGTCACCTATTTTGGTCGTTTTTGGCTTGCTTTCATCCATCTTTCGACTGTTTTCGCAATTCAAGACTCCCTACATTAATTTAGATACATTTTCACATTATTTGACATATTTTGATGTTATGAGTATTTTCATTATTTATTATTTATTTTACTTTTTATTTATTCAATATTATTTCTCTCTGGTTATTTCTATACTTGTCAATTATGATGCACCATTATGTGCTTGTTTATTATTATTGATGATATATTTCGTTATTAATATTAATCTTATTCATTTTTATCAAATTTTATTTAATCAATTATTTGTTTATTTGTTCACTCGCGTGTATGTCATTATTTATTTGTGTTTAATTATATATTTATATATTTGATAGCTATACTGCTATTATTCATGATTAATTGGTGTTAATTATTAATTATTTATTCATTTAATTTTCATAATTATTATTTATTTATTTATTTATTTATTAGTTACTCGTGTTTAGTCATATGGTCATGTGTTTGATAATTATATTGTAATCATTTATGACTAATTGTAATTATATTGCAATTAGTGTATTATTTATTCTCATAAATTTATTATTTATCTATTTATCCATGAGTTTATTTATTTATTATTTGTTTATTAGTCATTTTCCTTATTATGTCTCGATTTGTGTGTCGAGTGTTTGTTGTTGATTTGTTTGATGTTATTGTTAATGTGAGCACACATCACAATCACACATCAGATAGAGTTAGTCGTTTACTTAGTAGTGGGTTCCTATATAGGTTTCGGAGTCCGAGGTCGTAGATGTGTGGATGCGCTTAGAGCTTGGACTAAAACTCCGTTAGGACTCTTCTCAAATTTACTGGTTTAGTCTATCACGATTTGATTTTCAAATTATAGGACACATTAAGTGGCTATTTTATTAGGGCCATCTAGACGAATTTTACATTTGTAATTAATAACGCTTAGAGGATGGGACCCCTCGAGTTATTTTTGAACTTAGATCCACCTCATGCTGCCATCAAGCTTACTTATATGATTCTCTTTCCAGCCATATATATAGTTTTTATTGAGTTTTTAGTGAGTTGGGAGTTAGTAGTATTTGACCTCATGTATACTGTGAGTAGGTGCATACACAAGTCACAGTGGGCTCTAGATTAGTGAGAGGGATGCTCCATTACCAAAGGATCTTAACATTTTTACATCTTGAGATTTTCACACCCAAAGAGATGTGGAGTAGACGGGTACTATCGTATTGAGCACATGTCTAGACTTGTGGTATCAAAGGGTACTAAATGCGACTGCCTGAGAGTACTAGACCATCGTGCTCTTGGACTAACTATTATATGGAAGTTTGGAGAGGGCTTAGGTTATATTTTTTTCCTGAGAGTGGGATCAGTTATTGCCGAGAGAGGCATTTGCCTAGAGTGGCATAACACCAGTTTAGTTTAGGATGCTATCGAGTCTATAGCTTGATGACTCTTCAATAGATGCCTTTGAGTGTTCCCATGGAGATTATATATAGTTTTTCTTTCCTTCGTAGAAATTAGTTTCCACTTGCCACTTTATATTAGTTATTTTTCGGACCAGTGACATTTGTGGCTGACATTTTTGATATTATATATGTAGGTCTTTATTCTTGTGTCGGGTCGGCTTTGGTGGAAGGACAATAGATGGTATACACACTTGTGCTCAGTGCGCCATTGTTTTCTTTCATGGTTTAGATACGTTTGATGCATTTTCATGTTTATTTAGTAACATCTTCCATTCTCGAGATGCCAAGAGTGTAACACCCGATTTTGGTTTACCTATGAACTAAATAAGAAATGTTACAATTGAGTCGAATAATGTCTAAAATTACTAGTCTATAAAACTCGATCAATAATATAGATCAAAATAATTCGCTTGGCATCAAGAGGATGGAAGACATTTCTAAATATGTGTTAAAACTCATCAAATATAAATAAAGTAATGAAAAAAGTAACTACACTAGGCTCAAGTGTGTAGCGTAACACCCCATTTCGGTTGACCAGTGAACCAATTTGGAAATGTTACCGGTAACCAAACCGTTTGCTAATCTACTTGATTCGGTTAAGTAGAACTCGATTTACCCTCGGCGTCTGAAGATGGTGATGCAACATGCAAAACATGAATGAGATGCGTGGGTTCTAATGTTGTCCTACATGCATGCTATGATATGCAATCAAACATATAACAAGCCAAACAAATGAAAAGTTTAAAGAAAATAGCTATTTTTAAAACAAAATAGACAAAATCTCCCCTAAAAGTGCAATAGGGTCCACCCTATCAACAGCAAGTAGTATATATTTATAACAATGAAAATAAAAAAACACGGCCCAAACCAGCATTTCCATCACATTCCAGTTATCGTTGCTTTCCTCATCATCTAAGCCGAGTCTAAACTCCATAGCTCAACCTGTTCATTTTCATTCTCAATTTTCATTCACATACAAAATATTTATATCATTTCATAGAATAGCATTCAAATTCATCATTCAAACAATTTAACACTCATCATCATCACTAATTACACTCGGTAGGTACATGTGTGTGCGATTTTATTGCTACTTCTCTGCAGTCCTGATAGCACTCATTCCTCGCAGTTATCACCTACATATATAATAAAAAGACATCAGTAACGAGTGTTACTAATCTAGAAATAACTAATAACAAGCTGACACAGGAGAGCTGACCTTCTTGTTGAATGAAAACATCAGTACTCTTCATCATAGAACTCTCAAAAGGGTAATAGCCAGGAGCTGTAGACCTCGCATGACAGCATACCCTTTTTATCTCATCCTCATTCATTGACCACTTTAAACTATCCCTTGCTTGGAAAAATCATTCTCTTCTCTTTCAGCTCTCTACATCCTCCGTATCACTCCTAGGCCTGAGCATAGAGGCCGAGTACACTCAGGCATGTGCCTTGAGTACCCTTTGAAACCACAAATCTAAACATGTGCTGTATAGCAGTACCCGTAAACCTTCACATTTCTCTGAGTTTGAGGAACTCAAAGGTGGAGTTATCAGGATCCCTCGGGAATAGAACGACACTCACTAATTCCAGAGCCCACTTTGACAAACACACGCCCTATCTCAAGACGCGGCCATCGGTTTTCCCTCATATCACATCTCATTGAAAATGTAAAAAACTACATATACGTAGGCCTGGGTAGGGATTTTAATATAATAGATCCAAAGGTATCGTGGGTTGGATCTGAGTTTCGAAAACAAACTCGAAGGATCTCATCCTCGAGGGTTATTAATCTTGAAATCTCATACAATTAGATGGCTCATGTGGAGTGGGATACAATAAATCCACCACTCGATACGTCCGCTTACTTGTAAAAACAAAACACGACAAAGTATAGAAGGCAAACCAGAAGCGAGTCCTAAACGGACCTGGTAGAAGCTCCATTTGTGTCCATGCGCCTAGGCGGTGAGCTACTACTCCGTACCTACACATCAAACTAAAAGCTAATGTCTGTTCATGATGCATGCACACATCCTATAGCATAAACACATCAATCATACTCACATCAACCATACATCAATCCCAATCCATATAAGATTTCCTACACAACATTGCATTAGATTACGATACCTACTTTATTTACCTAATTAGTTCCTTGGCATTCATTTTAATACAATTAAATCAAGCAATTCATATTTTTATTTACAATAAAATAGCTAACACATCAATTCATCAATCCTAGAATGTTGTGCTAATAATTATCACCTTTAAGAAATTAAATCAGGTTAATTATACCTCGAGCTGTCGGCAATTGGTGTCAGCTAGGTTTTTGTCGCGGGCTCGAGACTCGAATTCGGCACGCGGCACCGTCCGAAGTTCGATTAGATTTGACTAAATGAATTCAACTAAAGATCCAGTAAATTTTTGTGAATCCGATTTTTCGGTTGTTTCTAACAATTTTTTGGCAGTTTTCGATGGTTCTATGACAGCTTTTCGGTAGTTTCTCAGCGATGCAATCAGGACTATGGGTCAGCACCGGCTCGCTGAGCTCAACCCAATGGTGGTAGCAATGAGGATGACAATGGCAGCAATGACCGCTGGCAGCTGCAACAAGTCGGCGGAGTCGGTCGAAGTTGGTCGACTTGTCTGATTAGGCCTTAGCTGGCCTGGCGGCGGCACTGGGTATGCCGGAAATGGTCAAGGTCAAAGGGGGTGGTGTGGGCAGTAGAGCAATGCAGAAAGCAGCAAATTGGCATCGTGGAGCGTGGCATGATCGCGCAGCAATTTGGAGTCGTGGACACCGGCCGACGGCTGGGGAGCACGGGGTAGCACAGTGACGACACTATGAGGCTTGGTAGTGTTGATTGGTAGCGGTGAGGTGTCCAAAGGTGGCGTCAGCAGCAAGGAGGGGGCGGCAATGGGTGGCGATCAGGGTTTGAGGGAGAAAAGGTTGGGGAGAGGTTCGGTGGCAATACTGTGAATAAAAGTTGACTTGACTCTCACTCGAGTAAAAAATAATAACTAACTTGTAATAAATCATAAAAAAATCTTAAAAAATAGGGGGAAATCGTATAAAATATAATACACAAGATAACATCACAATGACATGTTCTATAACTAATAACCCACTGAAACTACTCTATAATGCTTCCTAATGCATTATTCGGCCTAAAAATAATTCTACAATCAAATCCATAAAAAAATACTGCATATTATTATATACTGTGATAACTCATTTCTCACCATTTTTTTATATTATCATCATATACTCAGGTACACTTGCCCTTTATTGCTCATAACTCACGACTAGCCTCGACTCATCTCGTAGTTCGTGAACCGACTGGTTCGCTAATGTAAAACTTTGAATCGAGTCACGGGTTTTATATGCAGCGTTTATCTATCCTCCCAGCAAAGCCAACTTAGGATCACAAGACCTACATATATAATATGAAAAACGTCAGTAATGAGTGTTATTAGTCCAGATATAATTAATAATCAAACTGGCACAGGAGAGTTGACTCTGCTATTAAATGAAATCATTTATATACTTCTTCATACAATCTCTCATAAGGCGGTAATTAGGAGTCGCTGGCCTCAGCTCGACAACATCCCACTCTTACTCGTCTAATCCTTTGCGTAAACTGTAAAACTATCCCTTGTGCAAACTTTAAAACTATCCCTTGTGCAGGAAAATCAATTTCTTTTCCTTTCTCCTTCAACCCTCTACATCCTCCATATCACTCCTGAGCCTAAGCACAAAGGCCAAGTACACTCAGGCATGTGCCTTTAGCTACCCTTTGAAACCACAAGCTAAACATGTGCTGCATTGCAATACTTGTAATCCTCCACACTTCCTGGGTTTGAGGTACTCAATGGTGGAGTTGTCAGCATCTCTTTGGAATAGAAAGACTCGCTCACCCAATCCAGAACCTACTTTGACTGGCACGCGCCATCGTATGTAACGCATGAGTCGATTTCACCATCTCTTGTCTCATTGAAAACTCAATAGAATCATAAATAGGCCTGGGAAGAGATTTATATAATAGACCTGAAGGAAACTTGTGGTGGTTCTTGTTTTCAAAATCAAACTCGAAGGATCTCATCCTTGAGGGTTATTAATCACTGAAGTAAAATACGTCTAAATGACCCATGTTAAGAAAACTACTGAATATGTCTTGCGATCTTGAAATCAAATCAGCAATAGACTATAGCGAAAAACTAAAAAGTGTCCTACCAGACCTATGGTCCAAGCTCAAAGCGTGGCGTCTCATCTATGGTGAGTTCAGACTCTGAAACCTACATTGAAACCCACTACTAAGTAAAATACTAATATTTCTATATGATGCATGTTTGGGATGTATGCTCACATCATCAATACATCCTAATAATGAAAATAGTGCTAAATAAACGTACAACTAAACATCCAGCATACAAATCGAGACATAATAAAGGAAATAACTAATAAATAAATAAGTAATAAATAAATATACATTCATGAAAAAATAGATAAATAATAAATAAATAAATAAAATAATACTCTAATCATAAAATAATAATATCATTATACTATATAAATACATGGCTAAACACAAGTAAATATCACATATACTCGTGTTAGTAAACATATAAATAACTAAATAAGTAAATAAATAATTATTCTATAAATAAATAAACAATTAGTTAATTTTAATCAATCATGACAACTTGACTCTACTAATTATACTATGTTTTATTGTCAATCAAGCCATCATGGTTACAATATCTCGATCTCTAAGCTAAGTTGGATAAGGACTTAAAGCAACAACTACCATAATAGTCTTTCCTTCTTGCTAATCCTGGATGCTTCTCAGTTCGGATAAACTGAGAAGCATCCATTAGCTATTATGTAAGTCTTTTTGGATGAATATATACTTCAAACTTTGATGAACAACATTAACTAGAATTGTAAAACCTGTGACTCGAGTCAGAGTTTTACGGGAGTGAACCAGTCGGTTCAACCGTTGGTTTAAGTCGAGTCAGCTTCATGGACCGCGAGCTGAGTTGAGGCCAGCTGTGAGTTGTGAGCAATGAGGGTCATGTATGCTCAAGTATACGATGATAACGTCTAAAAGATGATGAAAAATGGGTTATCAACTATATGGAGGTATACAGTATTCATTGTTATTTTTATATGATCGTAGAATAGTTTTAGGCCGAATAACGCATTAGGATGCGTTGGATTATATTCGGGTGGGTTATTAGTTATAGAGCATGTCATTTGGATGTTGTTGTGTTTGTTTTATTTTATGGGATTTTTCCATATTTTTCTAGATTTTTTTAGAATTTATTACGAACTAGTTATTATTTTGACTCGAGTAGGAATCGAGTCAATACTTAATTACGAAACTGCCATTGAGAGTATTTTTCTCCCTCCCGACACTTACCCTCCCAAAACCCTCGCCGCTGTTGTGCTGCTGCCGCCACCGCCGCCGACGCCGCACTGCCGCCGATCGACGCCGCTCCGCCTTGCCGCGCTGTCGCCGTGCCGCCCCGACCGACCCCGGCCACCGATCGCCTGCCGGCGTGCCGCCGCGATGCCACGAAGCCGCCTCGGCCGTCGCCACTCCGAGCCGGATTCCGCCGCCGTTCGGTCGCCGTCGCCGCCGCTGTGACCACCAGTCTCACCCTCTCGCCGTCGCCGACGTTTCCCCCACCATCCCGAGCGCCGTCGAGGCCGGCCGCAGCCCCGATCGGAGCACGCCGCCACCGCCACCCATTTTCGACGCCGCCGCCGACAGCCATCGCCGCCCCGGCTGCTTTGTTTGACACCACCATCGGACCAAGCTCGTCGAGCTGGTGCCGATAGACCCCCTGATTGCCCTGTCCCGAATCATCGCCGGAAAACCGCCGGAATCCACCGGAAAACTGCCGACACTCGCTGGAAAACCGTCGGAACCGCTAGAAAATTGGATTCGTGGGAAATTTGCCGGATCATCCACCGAATGCACCCGGTCCAATCTGATCGGACTTCGGACGCCGCTAGGTGCCGAATTCGAGTTTCGAGCCACGAATTGGAAACCCTAGCCGTCGCCGATTTTCGACGACGTGAGGTATAATTTATTTTAACTTAATTATTTGAAAGTATTGATTATTAGAATTGCATTCTAGGATTGGTGAATTGTGTGTTATAATAATATATATAAATGTAGATTTGATTAAGGATAAAATATGAAATTTGTTTGATTGAGTGGTGTTAAAAATGGAGGCTAAGAAACTAATTAGGGTAACTAGGTAATGATCATGATCTAATGCAAACTAGCCTAAGTAGACTTGCTAGAATTAATATAGGTTGATGTGTGTTGATTGATGCATGATTGTGTTGATTGTGTGTGCATGTTATAGGATGTGTGATTCATCATGCGGGCGTTAGTTTTTAGCTTGATTGTGTAGGTACGGTGTAGGAGCTCGCCGCTTAGGCGCGTGGACCCGTTTGGAGCTTCTACCAGGTCCGTTTAGGACTTGTTCTCTGTTTTTACGCTACTCTATTGTTATTTGATTTATCATGTGCAGGACGAGTTAAGTGGCGTTTTATCGGATCCCACTTAACTCGGGCCATTTAGCCAACGATTTTTCGGATTAATAACCCTCGAGGATGAGATCCCTCGAGTTTGTTTTCGAACTTCAGATCTAGCTCACAATGCCTTCGGGCCTATTGTATAAATCCCAACCTAGACGTATATATATGTATAGTTTTCACGTTTTCAGTGAGAGATTGAATGAGGGAAATCCGACCACCGTGCCACGCGAGCGGGCACGTGTGAGTCGATAGTGGGCTCTGGAATGGTGTGTGGTCCGTTTCATTCCCGAGGGATCCTGACAACTCCACCTTTGACTTCCTCAAACCCAGAGAAGTGTGGAGGTTCACGGGTACTGCAATGCAGCGCATGTCTAGACTTGTGGTTTCAAAGGGTACTAAAGGCGACTGCCTGAGAGTGCTCGGCCTTCGTGCTCAAGGCCAGGAGTAATATGGAAGGTGTAGAGGGTGAAAAGGAATGAGATTTGATGCGAGAAGCGATAGAGAAATGGCCAAGGTATGAGAATGAGAAAGAAAGGGGGACGCTATCGACCCGAGGGCGACGGCTCTCATATGTGCCCTGATGAGAGTTCTTGAGGAAGTATATGGTTTTCATTCAACAGGAGAGTTTGCTCTCCTGTACCAGATTGATATTAGTTATTTTCCGGGCTGGTAACACTCGTTACTGATGGTTTTTCTATATATATGTAGGTGAGGAATGCGAGCGATGAAAGCTGTCGGGACTGCGGAGGAGCAGCACGGAACCGCGCACACATGTACTTGCCATGTGTAATGTATAATGATGGTGTGTTATTGCTATGTGAATGATAATTAGAATGTTTTTGTCTTGATGAATTGCTTGTTATGAAATGAACGGATAGATGTGAATGAGCAGGGAGCCTTGAGTTCAGCCTCGGCTTAGATGAAAACAAATGAGATAATAATGGAATGCTGCGGAAGATTGTTATGTTTTGTCTTATTTTGATAAAATATTTATATACCTTTGTTGTGGACAGGTTAGCCCTTATTGCAGTTTTAGGGAAATTCTGTCTGTTTTTACGTAGTAGTATATATTTTCTTTTGGTTTCTCATTTATTGTTTTGTCTTGTTTTGTTTGTACATCATAGTATGCATGTAGGACCGCGTTAGAACCCAATCATTCCCATTTATGCATTTCATGTTTGCATCTCCATCTTGAGACACCGAGGGCAGATCCGGGTCAGCTAAACTGAACCTAGTAGATTAGCAAACGGTTCGGTCACCGATGACATTTCCGGGTCAGTTCATGGGTGAGCTGAAACGGGGTGTTACAATAGTGGTATCAGAGCTAACCCTTGGTTGATTAAGATGGTAGATGTATTACAGGTTACATGTGTGCCGAAGCTGCTCCGAGCTATATTGACAGGTATTTTTTTGTCTTTATGTTTTGGTTCACAGATTTTCTTACCCAGCAGTGATGTGACAGGATGATTAGATTAGAGTAGGGTACGCAAACAAGATGGTGAATCGGACCCGCCAGACGCAGATCAGGACCCCATTGCCTCCATTGGTCAGACAGGACAGTCCTGACCATGATCATAGTGACAGCGCATCTAGTCGATCGAGGACCACCATGCCACCAGCAGAGACAAGTGTACCAATATCAGCTAGTCATCATACAGAGAGCCATCGCACGAGACAGTGGTCGTGACAGTTACCGCACAAGAAGTAGTTGACAGGAGAGAGATGCAGTGATTGGCAGGTTGGCGGAAGCTCAAATACAAATGCAGCAAAGTCAGGAAGAATTTAGGAGACAAATGTAGCAAGACCAAGAGGAATTCAGGAGAGAGCTCAGACAGATAGCTCTTTTGTGGCCAGAACTGAGAAGAGACCAGCAGTAGGTGAAGAGGCACGAGGAGAGCCAGCAGTTTCCACAGACCCTGTGCCGCCGACTCCTCCTCCACCGCTGCAATAGAGGACTACTCCAACGACAGCTCCTCTATTTGCCCCACTTCAGGCGAGGGTGAGACTGGACATCAGCGGAACTGCGGCAGTAGGTAGCGGGCAGATTGCAGGCTAAAGTGGAGCTGCAAGACTTGACGGTGTACCAATAGGTACGAAACCACAATTTCCTCGGTATGAGCAAGGAGAAAGATCGAACAGATCAGCGGATACGAGGAAATTGAAGTGTGGCAGTACGAAAAGTTCGTGAAGAATGGTGGACAACCTTTTTGGAAAGTTGGACGCGGAAGAGGCATTCTTGTGGATATCATCAGTTATAGGAGTGTTTGACACTATGGCATTCCCATGGAGCACCGAGTGTGCATCATCACAGGAGCATTTCAGAACGAAGCCAGGATATGGTGGAGTTCGGTCCAGAATTCTGTATTCGCCCATCGTCAGCCCCAGGACATCACATGGGAGGAATTCAGAGTGGAATTCGATGGAAAGTATTTTCCACCAGATGTTAGGAGAAGGAAGGAACGAGAGTTCCAGATGTTGAGGCAAGGGCCTATGACAGTGGTATAGTATGAGACAAGGTTTAGAGCATTGGAGAGATTTGCACCAGATTTGGTTCGAACCGAAGGAAGAAGAATAGAGTGCTTCCATGAAGGCCTCCATCATGAGATTCGGATGGCATACTTGGATAGGAAGTTTACTACCCTCAGTGACGTAGTGAGAGCTGTAGGTGAAGCAGAACAGGTGATAGCTACACGACCACGTCGAGATGTCGCTCCAAGGCAGCAACATCCGAGGCCATATCAACCAGAGTAGGGATTGCTGCTAGACAGAGAGGTGGATCTTGCCATCGAGTTGATGCCTGGAACAGCCCCAATTTCGAGAGCTCCGTATAGGATGGCACCTCTGGAGCTCAAGGAATTGAAGGAACAGCTACAGATACTGTTGGACCAAGGATTCATCAGACCGAGCATTTCCCCTTGGGGCGCACCGGTGTTATTTGTGAGGAAGAAGGATGGAAGCATGCAGTTATGCATAGATTACAGGATGCTAAACCATGCAACGGTTAAGAACAGATACCCTCTTCCTCGATTGATGATTTATTTGACCAGTTGAGCTTAGCAGTCGTCTTTCGAAGATTGATTTGAGATCAGGATACTACCAACTGAGGATTAGAGCAGAAGACATCCCGAAGACTGCGTTCAGGACTAGATATGGACACTACGAGCTTCTGGTCATGCCGTTTGGATTGACCAATGCTCCAGCAACATTTATGGACTTGATGAACAGAGTGTTCAATCAGTACTTGGACTAGTTTGTGATCGTCTTTGTGGATGACATACTGGTATATTCTTCATCTAAGGAAGAACATGCTAACACCTGAGGATTGTGTTGCAAACACTGAGAGAGCATAGGTTGTATGGGAAATTTTGAAGTGCAGTTCTAGTTGTCGAGGTGAATTTTCTTGGCCACATCATCTCAGCATCAGGCATCTCAGTGGATCCAGCTAAGATAGAGGCAGTAGTGCAGTGGAACAACCGAAGACACCTACGGAGGTTCAGAGTTTTCTGGGATTGGCTGGATACTACAGACGGTTCATTCAGGACTTCTCTTCCATAGCAGCCCCTGACGTGACTGACTAGGAAAGAGGAACGGTTCATATGGACAGACGAATGTGAGCGGAGTTTCAGGATGCTAAAGGAGAGGTTGACTTCGGCGCCTATCCTCGCATTGCCTGAGGGACATGAGGATTCTGTAGTGTATACCGATGCCTCAGGGATTGGCTTAGGTTGTGTTTTGATGCAGAAGGATAAGGTTATTGCTATGCATCTCGTCAGCTCAAGGTGCATGAGCGTAACTATCCTACTCATGACCTAGAGCTTGCTGCAGTCATATTCGCTCTCAGAATATGGAGGCACTATCTATATGGAACATCTTTCAGACTTCTAACTGATCACCAGAGTCTGAAATATATCTTCACGCAGAAGGATCTGAATAGCAGACAGAGGAGATGGTTGGAGATGTTAGCTGATTACGAGGTCGACATAGCATACCATGAGGGCAAAGCGAATGTGGTAGCCGATGCATTGAGCAGGAAGCCAGGATTCTTGTACACCGCAGGATTAGCAGCATTGTCAGTGACCGAGCACACTACGAGCCAGAGACAGTTAGTTGGGATGATGGCGCGACTTACGATTCAGCCAAGCGTGCTTGAGTAGATTCGGATTGCACAGGAGGCAGATCCGCAGTTGAAGCAGTGGTTGGAACACGGAACACATCAGGAATTGCCAGGGATACAGACGGATTAGTCAGATTGAGAGGCCGACTATTCGTGCCTAATGTTCCAGAGTATCCCGGACTTCGAAGTACTATTCTTCACGAAGCTCACACGTCGAGATGCTCAGTACACCCAGGTGGAGTGAAGATGTACCACGATGTCCGACAAACCTATTGGTGGCCAGGAATGAAGAGAGAAGTATACGATACAGTGGCTAGATGTTTGGTATGCCAGCAAGTGAAAGCCGAGCACGTACGTCCAGGTGGAATGCTACAACCGTTGGAAACCCCAGAGTGGAAGTGGGAGAGTATAGCTTACGACTTTGTAGTTGGTTTACCTAAGACCCGCCAACAAAAGGATGCGATATGGGTCATAGTGGATCGACTTACAAAGAGCGTACACTTCATACTGATCAGGATGGATTACCCACTGACCACATTGGCTACGCTGTACAGAGATCAGATAGTCAGGTTACACGGCGTACCACGGGAGATCATATCAGACAGGGATCCGAGGTTCACATCGCGATTTTGGAAGGCTTTTCAGGCAGCTATGGGCACAGAATCGAGATTCAGCACAGCTTTCCATCCTCAAACAGACGGACAGACGGAAAGAACCATACAGACCCTAGAAGACTTGCTTCGTGCATGTATCCTGGATTTCGGAGGGAGTTGGGAAGAACACCTACCTCTGGTGGAAATCTCCTACAACAACAGCTATCAGGCCACGATTGGAATGGCACCGTTCGAAGCACTGTACGGTAGACCATGCAGATCCCTAGTGTGTTGGGTGCAGGGCAGCGAACCAGTAGTAGTTGGGCCAGAAATGATCCAGCAGACACAAGAGGTGGTAATGAGGATTAGAAGAAGAATGAGGTCAGCTCAAGATAGACAAAAGAGTTATGCAGATCAGCGCAGACGTGAGGTTCATTTCGCGTTAGGAGATCACGTTCTCCTGAAGGTCTCTCCGACTAAGGGAAACACGAGATTCGGGACGCGAGGGAAACTCAGTCCACGCTATATTGGACCCTTTGACGTGATTGAGCGCATTGGACCAGTGGCATATAGGCTAGCATTGCCTCCTCACCTATCAGCTGTGCATGATGTCTTCCACGTGTCAATGTTGAAGAAGTATCACCCTGACAACTCTCATGTTGTCAGCTTCAAAGAGGTAGAGCTGCAACCGGACCTGATGTACCCAGAGGATGCAGTCCAAATCGTGGACCGAAGAGTGAAGATTCTCCGAAGAAAAGAAGTTCCCTAGTATGAGTGCAATGGACCCGACGAGGAGTTGAAGAAGCTACGTGGGAACGAGAAGATGAGATGAGGAAGCCATACCCGGAGTTGTTCGAGCAACCAGCTTCACAACCAGGTACTACGCCAACACGTACATTTAGATGAGGAACATGGTTGAAACTTACTTGGTTAAAATTTCGAGGACGAAATTTTTCTAAGGAGGGAAGGTTGTAAAACCCGTGACTCGAGTTAGAGTTTTACGGGAGCGAACCAGTCGGTTCAACCATTGGTTCGAGTCGAGTCAGCTTCATGGACCGCGAGCTGAGTTGAGGCCAGCTGTGAGTTATGAGCGATGAGGGTCATGTATGCTCAAGTATAAGATGATAACGTCTAAAAGATGA
Source organism: Piper betle (assembly GCA_033002965.1). Taxonomy (NCBI): domain Eukaryota; kingdom Viridiplantae; phylum Streptophyta; class Magnoliopsida; order Piperales; family Piperaceae; genus Piper; species Piper betle. Next base: position 108,487 of record JAURVB010001153.1, on the reverse strand, counting down.
TGAAAAATGGGTTAACAAGTATATGGAGGTATACGGTATTGCTTAGATGAAAACAAATGAGATAATAATGGTATGCTACGGTAGATTGTTATGTTTTGTCGTATTTTGATAAAATATTTATATACCTTTGTTGTAGACAGGTTGGCCCTTATTGCACTTTTAGGGGAAATTCTGTCCGTTTTTACATAGTAGTATATATTTTCTTTTGACTTCTCATTTATTGTTTTGTCTTGCTTTACTTGTACATCATAGCATGCATGTAGGACCGCGTTAGAACCCAATCGTTCCCATTCATGCATTTCATGTTTGCATCTCCATCTTGAGACGTCGAGGGCAGATCCGGGTTGGTTTAATCGAACCCAGTAGATTAGCGAACGATTCGGTCGTCCGGTGAGCCGAAACAGGGTGTTACAGGAATGAAGTTCCATACAAATAATGTCTCCAAGTGTTCAATGCATGAATCACTGCGGCTAACTCCAAATTCATGAGTTGGATAATTCTTCTCATGTGGCTTTAACTATCTCAACTCATAAGTAATTACTTTCTCTCTTCATGATTACACATCCTAATCCAACTCCTGACACATCGATATATACCACAAAATCTTTATATCCAACCGATAATGATAGTACATATGTTGAAGTCAATTTCTCCTTCAATGTTTGAAAATTCTGCTGGCAATCATCAGAGTAGATCAATTTTTCTTCCTTCCTAGTTAATTTGGTAGAGAAGCTCTAATAGAGGAAAAACCTTGGATAAATCTTCTATAATATCCAGCTAAACCCAAGAAATTTTGAACATCAGCTATAGTTAAGAAAAGTTGTAATAGAGGAAAACCCTTGGATAAATCTTCTATAATATCCAACTAAACCTAAGAAACTTCAAACTTCAGCATTAGTAGCTCCCACTTCTGAATAACACAATCTTAGCTGGATCTATAGCAATTCCTGCACCAAAAATAACATGACTAAAAAAATTTACCTACTTAAGCCAAAAATCACACTATGAGAACTTTGCATACAATTTGTGATCTCTTAGGGTTTGCATAATAGTTCTCAAATGTTGCTCATGCTCCTTCTCTAAAGAAGAATAGATTAAGATGTCATTGATAAAGATAATGACAAACTGATCCTAATATGTCTTGAAGACTCTATTCATCAAATACATGAATTCTATGGAAACATTAGTCAACCCAAAAGGTAACACCAAAAATTCATAATGCCAATACCAAGTTCTAAATGTTGTCTTTGACACATCTTTAGATCTAATCCTCAGTTGATGATACCCTAATCTCAATTCAATCTTTGAGAATATCACAGGTGAGGACATTTGGTCAAACAAGTCATCAATATGGGGTAGAGGATACTTGTTTTTAATTTTCACTTGATTAAGCATCATTTAATCAATGCACATCCTCACACTCCCATCATTCTTCTTCACAAAAAAACTGGAGCTCCCCATGGTGACACACTAGGCTGAATAAATCCTTAATCCAACAAGGTCTATAATTGAGTCCTCAACTCTTGTAATTCTAGTGGTGGCATACGATATAGAGCTTTTGAAATTGGAGTCGTCCCATGTAAGAGATCAATGGTGAAATCGATCTCTCATTCTAATGGCAACCCTATAATATCTTTCAGAAATACATCCTCAAATTCATGAACAATCGGAATACATGATACCCCCAGTTTCTCTTTGTTGGTAGACATCAAGGCAACTGTGATCATTCTATATTCTCGATTCATATACTTTGGAATTTTTGATAACCCCCTAATTTCCATGAAATATCCTTTCCTTGCCCTTGAAAAGTGCAACGCTGTCTACTATTTCTAAAACATACCTTCTTCTTCTTACAATCAATCAACGCTCCATTCTCTGACATCCAATCCATGCCAAAAATCACATCAAACTCTACCATCTGTAACACAAAGAGATTGGCCACAAAAGAACACTATTGGATATTAACAGTGACCCCTCGTGCATATAAACCCACAATGGATACAAGACTAGCAGGAGTGGTTACTAACAAAAAATGTCCTAGACTCACTACTTGTAGTCCTACTTTATCAATAAATTCGGATGAAATGAAAGATTGTGTACACCTAGAATAAAAAAATACTAAAGTTGGTTTATATCCAATAAGATGCATACCTACAACAACATCAATCTCCACCAAAGTATCAACAATAGTAATAGCAAATATCTTCCCTTTAGCTCATGTCGATACCACCATGATAGGATTTGATGGAGCAATTGATCCAACCGATAGTACAATAGGCACAGTAATAACGGCATTCATCACACCGCCTTGTTGATGATTTTGATTTCTCCATTGACCTCCTCGAACTCTACCTTGTGGAGCCCTTTGCTGACCTTGTGGAGCTGGCAAATGAAAATGTTACTGAGGATCTGACAACAAACCCTGTTGTTGAGTTTCAAAAGGGCAATTCCTCTTTTTATAGCTAACACCTCTATATCCAAAACGTACAATGGTAGAAAAAGATTGTTGACTCTGTGGTTGGTAGATGAGTTGTGAGCATGTCTTTTTCATATGTACGAGATAACCACAAGCAAAACACACCGCTTGATCCGGTTTGCATCCAACAAAGTGTTGACGCTTACAAGTAGCACAATGCTGTGTGTCCCAATGACCTTGTATCTCCCTCATAGAAATGTTACACTCCTTCCTTGGATTCTTCTCATCATGCCCCATCTCTTTCTCATACTAGTGTTTCTTTCCAAAAAATTTCTGAGCTCCAATAGACTTGTCCCTAGTCTGATAGATTTTTTCATCTTTAGAAGCTGCACTAACCACTTCATCCAATGTCTTGTATTTTACAATGGCTAGTCTCTACTTAATAAAGTAGATCAGTCCCTCAAAGAATCGGTCAATTTGCATCTTTTTAGTGGCTACTAAACCAGGAGCAAATCTCTCCAAACTAATGAATTTGGCCAAATATTCGACAACTGAAATACCCTTTTACTCTAAGTGTTCAAATTCTTATTCTCTCATTTTCTTCTCCTCAAGTGGAAAATACATATCGTCGAACACCATTTGGAATTTTTCCTAAGAAATGTCCTTGGGTGCTTTCCCTTGGAAATAACCTATCTTTGGTAAAGTCCCACAAAGTCCTTGTCTTGTCTTTGAAAGCACCCATTGCTATCTAAACCCAAAGCTCTATAGGACAATCGATGCTTTTGAACGCTCCCTTGATAATAATCAAACCATTTGTTTGCCTCTTTCGGTTCTGGATTCCTAGTAAACATGCCACCTCCATTCTTTAAAAACTTCTCTATCTGCCACGCACTAGGTTTTTCCTATTGAGGACTAGTTCCTTCTCCAACCTCGAGGGTTCTCGAAGGTACAATTTTTCCCATACTTCTAGTTCCATAGCCTCCTTATATAGGTGTACAAAATGAAACAGGAGTCACATCATGGGTCACAGTGGTTGGTAGAACAAGTGGTGTACTTGTCAAAAGATCCTGAGGTGGTGGTGGTGTAGTTGCTGAAATATCGATGGTCGTGGAGGTAAGGATTGTGTTTCACTCCTTTCCCCATCTTCAATGGGTCTTTTTTGTGATCTCGCCAACTCAACCCTCATTTCTCTCATCTGTTGATGGGTGTATGTTTTCATTTTCTTCAATTGTTGTTGGGTCTCTAACGCATCTCCATCACCTTTGTCATGAAATTATTTATCACAGTCATCCAATTGCATGATCTCACTGATTGGAAAGCTATGCTTCGTCCTGAGGTAGCATGAGTTTGTTCACGAGTTCTATCATCATGAGGGGGAATCGGTGCCTCGGGAATTGGAACATCAGGCGCTTAAACATTTTCTACATGAATCTCTTCTTCATCAACGACCTAACTAGGAGGTTGGATAGACCCACTATCACTATGAGCCTCCCCTAAACTATGAACTCTAGGTGGTGTCAAATCTCTAAAAATAGTCGTGCGCACCCTACTCACCATATCTATAAACCTCCGACTAAGACCATCCCAAACCAATAATAGCACACAACAACAAACAACACGAACAAGAATATACCTGCTTGCGAAAACTAGGGATCATTTAACATACACATATACTCAAAGAAATCTTCCCTTCAATCAACCAAGACATAACTCTAATAAAAAGATAATGAATCTTGGTGTAGAGAATTAAAGAAGTGTGCATGAATACATGTACAATTAATAGACACGACCCACCATGTGGTATGGTCTATAAATGTACATGAGTCATGACATCTTTATGGCTCTAATTAATTTATATTTATACCAAATTGCATGACTTTTACAATGGTACAATACTAAAGAAATCTTTAAATGAGTATAAAGTCAAACTGGTCACATACATAAAGTAGAAGACTACCAGCAAGTGATGTGACAACAAGCGAAAGGTCATATTAACTTAGGTATTTGATAAAATCTTGACACTAAATACATGACTAAAACACTCCTTAGAACCAAGAGCCAAAAGCTAAGCCAAACCAAATCACACCAAAAGGCAAATTGAATCAAACCAAAGGCCAAACCAAACCGAACAATAAATAAAATCCTAAGCTAAAGGGCATGGATTTTACATATGCCATTTATAATGGGCCAATTAATGCTAACTAATAAGCTTAGTCATCTCTTCAAAAGTGATTAACTAAATTAAAAATGATAAATGCATCCCCACTAATATATTAGATCTTACCTCAAAAAATATTAGACGTTTTGGAGATGTTACAATACACCCATTTAAAAAAAATCTGTCTTTAGAATTCCTTTCTATGGTTCTTAAGCCTAAGTGAATGCGTCTAGACAAACTACCATCCAACACGGTCTCTGGGTTAGCTCTGATACTACTTATAATAGCCTAACCCAATTAATACAAACTGATAGATTTAAGCCACATCTTCAAAAATGGTTAACCAAGTTGAAAATTATGAATATATCCCTACTAATATATTATATTTCATCCCACTAGGTATTGGATGTTGGACAAACTTTTGGGGGTTGTTACATATTCACCTTCATAAAACAATTTTTTTCAAGAATTACAAAAAAAAATCATCAAATATTCAATCGTCAAATAGCCAACCTTCAATGTAGGAGGGAGGAGCTAGCGATGGCTACAATGACATCATGAAGGAAGGAATTTATTGGCAACACTAAGAGAGGGAGAAGATAGCTGCAGGAGGGAGATGAGGCAATCAATCCCATCCAAACCATCAAAAATAGGATGGGGGTAGGGACAACCTTTGCCATAGTGGGAGAAGGGGTATGGGTTGAGGCAGAGGGTAGTAGCCAGAAGAGAGGGTGGGGATGGGTCGAGGGACAGGAGGAGAGAGGGTTGCTTCTAGGATAGAGGCGGGGTATGGGGGAGGGAGGGGGAAGAGGGTAGCTGCCAAAAGAGGGGAGAAGATGCGTAGGTTTCAATTTTTTTAATATATATCAGTTTAGATGGTCCGTTTTGTTTCTGCTCGATTGCGACTCAAAATTCACCTAGTCATTCAAATTACCTGTCTGGCGTAACCAAATACTAGCCCGAACTCTATCAAAACCAAATCAAAATTTTTATTTGGGTCCAGTAGGTTTTCGATTTGGGCCAAACTAATACTTGGGAAAATATAATAAATAACCAAGTTTTAAATTATTCTTTAAAAAACAACTTATATTTTAAAATTATATTAAATATAGCTAGATCTTCAATTTTTATTTCATATATATACAGCCAAATTATATATTTTAAGTGTATTTGGCCCGTAATTTTTACTTTATTAATATAAATGCTTTTAATTTAACTTTAAAAATTTTTTTAATATATTTTCTTACATTCCATAAGATAAATGATGCTTGATTTTTGAGAAATATTTTATTCAAGTTTAAAAAAATATTAGATAAAGCAAAAAATTAATTTTAATAAAATATGATAATTTTAAATTTAAATTTCAAACACCCAAAATTTAAATATTTTATTTTTTTTATTTTTGAATTTCAATGGTCAAAAATAAAAATAGAAATAAAAAGTTCTTTTGAGTTTTTTCCATATCAATAATATAATTTTACAATCTATTTATTCGATGTTAACCAATCTTTTTGTTTTTACACAGGAAGGTAGTAAATATTATATTCTTATTTGTTATTTATTTTGTCTTAATAATAATTAGTTTAGCGGGTATTTTTATGATTGAATGAAAAATTATAAAGTATGAAAATTTAGTTAATTTTTAAAAAAATAATTGGACGCCTGTTTATTTATGATATTTTCCCGTATTTTATATTTCACGCCTTTTCTTCCTCGAAAACGCTTTTAACCAAATATACGGCTTTTCGATGGCACTTTTCTTCCTCACAGCATCCCTGGTCTTCGGACGACAAATCAGTCCCGTTAACTTCGCTACTTTCCATCGCATCTACATTGCTCGCAGGGGTTCTAGGCACATTCTCCCCAAACTCATCTTGTTCCTCTTGGTACGTCTCCGTTTAATTTCTTTGTCCTCGTCGTCGTTGTTGATCTAGCGGTGACTTCGAAGGGAAGCAGCTGAATGAATTATACACTGGCCGATAATTCTCAGCATTTTTGGGGTTGGGGCGATTCGGCAAAAGTGAATCAGGTAGGGCAAGTTCGTTTCCTGTTGCTTTATCAACTGCTGTTACTGTAAGCATACATCCTGCTTCGTTTGCTGATTCTGCATCCACAATGTCTGGATCCAGTTCTGACGGGTTGGCTGGCATGGTGGAACTAAATATGAGCATCCTTACGATTTCGGCTGTGGTATTGACAATCTATTTTGCTTCCTCCTCACATGGATACACTTATGAACAAGATGGTACTCTATTTGAACTCCACTATCTCTAGATCTCGGATTTGACAAATGAATGAAGCTAAAATTGGTTCATATGCATTTATGTTCTTCGTCTTCTTCCTTGTGCGTTAATTAATATATTTGAAAGGTATAGCCCATTTGTTTCTGCCACTGTTTGTTTCTTTGAGATGAGGACATGCAACCACGGGGATAGATTCCTCCGATACTTCCCGTTTCATTTGTTCCGTAGCTCCAACCATGGTTCTTTATTCTTCAATTTTTTGTGTTTATTTGGCTCTCTACGGGTAAATTGTTATTTATGCATGGTATGCCTTTCTTTGTGCAGTGTATGCAATAAATAATTTGTATACTGCATTGGGTTCTCCTCCCCTACCTGGTTGGGTGCCATCTGGAGGTGATCCCTGCGTGGAAAGCTGGCAGGGTGTCTCCTGTGTTTTTTCGAACATAACGTCAATGTATCCGATTTCCAGTCCAAACATAGTTTTTATTCTCATTTTCTGCCCTTCATTTCTACTCAACATTAATGCACCTGGTTTTCTAGTGTTCTTAATGGCGCCAACTTAGGCGGACAGCTTGGGAGCAAGCTGGAGAACTTCTCGTCCATCATAACAATGTAAGTGGCATTTCTTTGTTGAGTTAGATGAGTTTCTTTTTAATACGTTGCCAATGCTACGGGTTGTAGAAAGCCAGTGCTTTTTCTGTGGAGAAAATCTGCTTTGTAAAAATGCTCCAAGCTATTTGGGTTGCCGAAGATTGTTGAGTTGTATTCACTGTTTTGTGGCAGAGACTTGAGCAATAACCATATTGGAGGCAACATTCCATCCAATTTACCCATAACACTGCAGGGCATGTATGTTTCTAACCCTGACAGCTTTTCTTTGGGTTTTTAGCGAAGAGTGAGGTCTATGTTAACCTTGATTCTTGTTTTACAATTTTCATGTTTGTTTCAATGCCACAGTTTTCTTTCTGCCAATCAGTTTGTAGGAGTTATACCTAGCTCTTTGTCAACGTTAACCCTCTTGACAGCACTGTAAGTTGAATAGTTGCAGACTTGGGGGCCTTTCAAATATTGATGTTATTTACCGTTTGATATTTACTTCTTCTTGCCTTATTTAATTTCAGTTCACTTAACAATAACCTTCTCAGTGGAGAGCTGCCTGATTCGTTTCAGACTCTTTCGTCTTTGGCTAACCTGTAAGTAATTTCATGTTTTATTCTTCATTTTATTAATTTCTAATTTTCCTAAGTCTCTGTTTCGTTATTTCTTTTTAACACAGTGACTTATCTTACAACGATTTGAGCGAGCAACTTCCTTCATCGTTGGGGCTTTTATCATCACTTACTACTTTGTGCGTCACAAACTCTGTATTTTGATTCTAACTTTCAGTATTCATTGAAGTTTCTATGTTGTATTCATGAAAGTTTCTCACTTTATTAAGTGACTAACCAATTTTTGTTGGCAGACACCTCCAAAACAATTCATTTTCAGGGACACTTGACATATTGCAAGATTTACCATTGCAGGATTTGTACTGCCTCAAACACTTTTTAGTATTGATCTTGAGTATTTTTTTAATGACTAATGAGTTCTGAAGCTTTAAATTTTCTTCTTTTAAAAAATCCACTGCTAGTTTTTATCTAGAAAATAGTTTGACATTAATGTGATTGATTGTCATGCTTTCCAATGGCAGGAATATTGAGAACAATCTGTTTTCAGGACCTGTGCCTGAGAAAATACTGAGCATTCCAATTCTCAAGTATGCATCATGTGCCTATTTTTTTATATTAAATTGATTCCATCGTTAGACATGTTTTATTTTGGGCTTGTGAAAAAATATAAGGCACACACATGTATGCATGCTTGAGCTGTTGAAAAATATTAGAAGGGAGGAGAAGATAGATTCCTATAATGGCAGACTATGAGTCATGACGAATCAAAATGTATGATTGCTAAACAACATATTTGTAGCATGATTGTCATAAATGCTAGTGTGTGATGGTAAATTTGCAGTATCAATGTATTTTCTTACAACTATTTCGTAAGTACTTTATCACCTTCTAGCCTTCTGTAGTTTGGTAAAAAGGATGGTGTTGTTGTTTCTGATTAGATTGTTGAACTGATCATTGTTAGAATTATTTAGGCTGATCAAGTGATGTAGGACAAATTTGAGTTATATCAAGGCAATTTTAATAAGTGATTTTCTATTTTATTAGTTTGATAATGTTTAGGGAGGTTTATGTAATTTTCATATTTTAGAGGGCTTTTTTTCTTGTAATTTTCGTCATTTTTATTAGGTTTATGTGTCTTCCATCATGGTAAACGGTAGATTTTGATGATTGAAAATATGAAGCTTTGGTGGATTCCAAGTTCTCTCCTAACCCCCCGAATATCTTTGTGAATTGTTGGTTCTACCTCCTCCAACCTCCCAATTTGTTGGGTTCTACTTCTTCCTACCCTCTTTTTTTCCTAATTCTATTCTCTCTGCAAATCCTTTCTCGCTCCCCATCATTTGGTAATCAGAGCTTAAGGTTCACTGTCTGGGTTCTTTCCTATCTTTTGCTAGCAATCAGTTCTACTGGTTGTTGAAAACCCATTAGCAACTTGCCTTCTTGCAAATTTGCTTTATTTTGTTCAGTTCTCTTGAAAGCTTTACCATCATCCATTCGTTCTGTTATTTGGGTATTGGGCAACAAACATCTATGGCAGGAGAGAAGTTATCTATTTCCATCTTCATGCTTTGCATTAAGTTTCAAACTGTATCATCTACATGATGGAGAGAGATCATATGTGAGTTGTTTCCAAAAGTTTGGTGTCCACAGTCATTACTAAGAATTGTATGCATCGCCATCCTCTGAAAGCCAGAATAGCCGAAGAAGATAATATGAGCGGGGTGTTCTGTTATGTTTTGATTTGGACCAGATTTGGTCCAGGTAACTTTCCTGGTTTGGGTTAGTAAACAGTTGTTGGTTCCCTTATTATGGTTAAGATCTGATTTGATTTAAAGTGAGTTAAAAGCTGGTTTGGTTCTGTGCATGCTTTGGGTTCACTTCTGATTTGGTTCAACGACAGCTTCATAGTGTTAGTTCAGGATTGTTTTTCCTGGTTCTGTTTAAGTTATTGGGTTGGTCCAAGTTTACTGGTTTGGTTCTATTGTTAAAGCTGGTTCAGTTCAGTATTTGATTTGCCAGAAACTCAAGAAAGTGGTTGAAAATCAATGGAAAATCATTAAAAAAATCTAAAATTTTCAGAAAAATATTTCTGAGAATTTTTAGATTAGTGGAGCAAATGATTGCAACCTTCAACCATGCTGTCATTTGTGTTTGAAGATTATGAAAATCATCAAAATTCAAGTATTTATTTACATGACTTCTTAAAAAGGCTAGTAAATTTATAACTGGATGCACAGTTGATTTTGATGGACCTAAACTTGCTAAAACAATTATTAATGATAGAGTTCATCGTAATTATATTTGTCCTTTGATAGTGAAGAAATCATGCATTTTTATTGAAGAACATCCACTGCCTTTTCGGATAAATTTATCTGAAAATCAACCTTCTTTTAAGGTTACCCAATGTTGCAAGTTATCTATTGACATAGTTGGATACAAAGATGAAGTTTGGTGCAATATTGTTCCATTAAAGGGTTGCCACATTGTTTTGGGTTTGCATGGTGTGATAAGAAAAATGCTTTCTATACTGCAAATCTCAATAGATATTCTTTCTTTGAAAATGGAAGAAAGGCGACATTTGTATCTCATGATTTCAATAAAAATAACCAAGCCTCCTGCTAAAGTTGGTACATATTCATGTTTGGAGCCCGAACCATCAACAAAGCTTACATGAACCTTGTGAAGAATTGTGTGCTAAACTGGGAAACCAACCACTTGTTCCTGTTGCAATTAATTCTAGTGAGAGTACTATCATGGACATTGAATTGAAAAGCGAGTCTCTGGCTACAAAATCATCACCTCATTCTATTGACATTGTTCTTTTTGATTCAGTGGATTCTAAATCTATGTCTACAGTGAATAAGTCAGATGGCTTAGTTGATTACTCTTCATTGCCTTTGCAACTTGGGAAATTAGATATTGATGTGTCATATCAGCAGTTTCCTACAATGAGGATCCATATGCTTCATTTGATTTGATTACTAATCTAAAATTGAGATTCAGAAGATTATTCTTCAATCCTGTATATGTATGTTTTGGACTGATTGGATGAGTGGATTGTCTATCGGATGCAAGTTTGCCATACAACACCACCCTTGCGTACACGCTTTTATGTCACTTGCTGCATTAGATTATGGGAGTACACTTCTTCATTATGCATTTCACATGGAGTTTATCTATTATTTTATAATGCATCCCTTGATTGAGGACTTGTCTTTCAAAACTTCAGGCCGAGTTCTTTCGACGATAAGGAGAACTGATGTAGGACAAATTTGAGTTATTTTAAGGCTATTTTAATAAGTGATCTTCTATTTCATTGATTTGATAATATTAAGGGGGTTTCATGTAATTCTCATATTTTAGAGGGCTTTTCCTTGTAATTTTCGTCATTTTTAGTTGGTATTTTTGTTAGGCTATATATATATGAGTCTTCCATCATTGTAAACGTTAGATTTTAATGAATGAAAATATGAAGCTTTGGTAGATTCAAGTACTCTCTCCGAACCCTGCCAAAATTCTTTGTGAATTGTCGGTTCTACCTCCTTCAACCTCCTAATTTGTTGGGTTCTACTTCTTCCTACCCTCTTTTCTATCCTAATTCTAATCTCTCTGCAAATCCACTTTCGTTCCCCATCATTAAGCCTCATATTGAGAAAATCCCATTATTTGTAGGATAGTATAACAGTAAATTTGAGGGTGTGTGAGAAGGCGCATTTAAAGTTTTCCAAATGCATTTGTAAGTTTAGATAAGATTAAATAGTGCCATGTCCAGACTGCTTTCTGCTGTTACAAAAAATCGTTGAATCTCTAAACAATGTTGAATTAGATTAAAAATTTGTAGCATGTTTTCATTTTTTATGTATGAGTGATGTAATTATTGTATTGGATGCTTGTGAGCATTATATCTTCTCATGTTGGAAGTTCATGGAGTGTGAAGGAAGAAGATGATAGACAAAACAAAAAGAAAAATCATTGGCTAAGCTGTTCCTAATGACCATGGCACTAGAGCAAAGATTCATTACAATTAAAATGACCATTGTAATACTTAGTGACTAGGTTTTTAATACTAAAGGTGATGTAAATTGAACCAAATGGTTCTAATTAGTTTATTTGGTCGAAAGTTGTTCTCCAAGGAGAAAATAAGTTAACAAGATATTATCACCAATGTCAGTGGATCTCTTATGCTGTATATTTAACTACCACAACATGATGTCCAAGATATCATTGTAGTCATCTGATGGAAAATTTTTATGAGAATCTGCAGTGCTATTTATTATGAGAAATCTTGTGTCACGGTGTTGTATTATTGCTGCTTCATCTTGTGTCATGTCTAAAACAATGAAAATTTATACTTCAGTGTGCAGATCCATACCTCCCCTAAATTCTAAAAAGATATGCCTTTTTTTTCAAAAAAAAACCAAGGATATGTTTTGCATTTATATGAGATCAGACTAGTCAAAACTGAATTATTCTCCAATGGTCAATCTTTTGACGCTTGTTTTTGAACTTTCATATAAAAATGCATTCATATTCTAGAAATTCTATAATCAGTTTTTTTACTCTCTTCAAGCAGATGAAAGTGGATTTCTCATGTAGAATGATCATATTTCCAAGTGTATTTGTGCACTCGCTTTTGTTCTTTTGCAGGCATGCGTGAATTTCATGTTCACATGTTGCAGAATCAAATGTGCTTCTTTGGTGTAAAATGTGTTAGAAATGGGATTCATGATATTGAGGTGTTGCAAGTATTAATTGGACTGTGCCTTTTAGCTGTGTCTTTGTTTATTTTTGACTGTGGCCTGCAGGAAGGATGGAAACCCATTTAACACTACAATTGCCCCATCAAAATCGCCTCCCTTTCCTCGTACTGTTCTTGGAATGTCACCTTCAGAAGTTTCTGTTGCACCATCAGTTCAAGATATCTTCACAGAATGCCAAAAGTAAAAAATTTTGGACAAGTGGAAAAATTGTTGGGTCCATAGCTGTTGCAGCGTTGCTATGTCTTATCATCATTCTATTACTTGTGTGCTGTTTGAAATACATCGGTAGACCTAAACTTAAGAATGTTGCTAAGCCTCAAGAAACTCTCTCTCTCAAGGTCCCTGAACCTAAGGTCTTTGGTACTTCTACTAGTCTATCATCCAATGAAACATCAAATCCTAAAGCTCAACCTCCGGGGGAGTCATTTGAGCAAATCATAAAAGGCAAGTACTTCCATGTTAGATGTTGCTTTCTAAAGGTTGTCTAATTCTTTTCCAACTGATAAATAGCAATCAATTTCAGTAATGAATGAGCCAAAGGAAGCGAAAGATAATCTTGGAGTAGATGTAGGAGTGAGTGTGGCATTGATTCCTCAACCAGTAGCTACTGTTATTGACAATCGAATTATAGCCTCAAGATCTCCCAAGACAAATAACCTGCCACAGGCAGTGAAGGTTTTCTCTGTAGCATCGCTTCAGGAATATACAAATAGTTTTAAACAAGAAAATCTTATTGGACAAGGTATTCTGGGAAACGTTTATCGAGCAGAACTTCCTGATGGCATGGTAAGTAAATTTACTGATTCAGAAAGTCGTAGTGTTTTTCTGCAAATAGCGCTTTTGACATTTGCCTGTCTTTGATGCTTGCAAATGGCCTTGTAAAATGTTTGGAGTGATTTGGTTTGATAAACATTTTCATTGCTTAATAGTTTCTTCTTAGAATACTAAAGTACAAACATAAGTTAGAAAAGCTTTCAAGACTGAAGACAAAAAATGAGGGAATATTGCAGAAATGAAATCAATGAAAAGTGGTTCAACACTGGAGAGATAAGATGGTGCACTATAACAAAGATTGTTCCCTTGTTTTTCTAGCATATATTTTGATGTGGAGGTATTATGGTGTTACATGTTTCTGCCAATTGCAGCATTTGGATTTCTTTTTTTTCAAAAAAATGTATATACAGTGTTGTTAATGTCTACTGATCGTTTGAGCCTGCATCAAGAGTTGAGTATTTTGTTGTCTGGTATTATTCACCTCAATAACTAAATTTGGACATTTAGAGATATTCAATGAGTAATTACTTAGTCGACCAGTACAAATTTGCTATTTACGGATTCAAGGAGAATTCCAAGCATCTCTCCCTGTTGTTGATGGGATTTAATGTTATGAGGGTTCTATGTTAGTATTAACGAGGGGCCTCATAATGTATGGCAACTTGATGACTTGTGCAGCTTGTTGCATTAAGAGGCAATGTAGCTAGCTCTATGCAGAAAGAGCTACATTGTTACTTATCAGTGAACTGTTTGGATTAGGACTTGGAGATAGCATTGGCAGCGAGTGAAACACCATTTTTAGATAGTTATAAGTTTCACTCAAAGTTTGTGCGAGGAATCACTATGTTGTATGTAAAAATTATAATTTTATATGGCGACAAACAAGAGACTAAACAAGAGACTATAATGGTTGTTTGCCTCAGTAGAATTCCATTGAACCCAATTTAGCTGTTTGTAAGAGTGGGTGGAGTTAAGTAGGAGGTGAGAAAAGGTCTGGTTTTTCATGTTTGTGTGGAGCGAAGTCCTGGTAGAAAGGAGGAAGAGGGTGAGGGAGTGCTAAAGAAGGCTTTGTTTGGTGCATGGTAGAAGAGACAAAGACAGCATAGTTGCAATCTTCTTTCTCCGATGGGGATGATACATGGATCACCACACTGTTCGCAGCCATTACAAATTCCTTTCTTGAAACATGAAACTTCTCTTTCTCTAGTGTATATATGGGCTTAGCTACGGAATTATAATATCCTTCCATTCTATATGTTTATTGCCAGTCTGCCTTCATTCATGACTGCAGCTTTCATATATACTAGTCAGAAACCCCTGCGATTCATGGGATTTATGAGTATCCTTTTTCAACATAATAATTTAAAACATAGTAATTTTAATTTATATCGAAATTTTGATATTTTACTTTTTTATTTATTTTTATGTATTTAAAAGAATATTAAATGTAATTTGATTCAATAAGACATCTTTACTTGGTTTAATTAAGATTTTTCCATAATTTTAAAATTAGTTATAAACACATGATAAATTAATTAAAATGTTAACTATTTTTTACATGCATATGATAAAATAAAATTTACCAAATCTAGGTAAATGATACGCACAACACTTACTTGAATACAACTTACAATTAATAATATTATTTAAAGGAAGCATACCTTAATCTTGAAGAGAATCATATTCTAAAATCATGGGTCTCTTGTGACTGTACACATTCTATAGATATAAGTGTACAACTTCCCTTATTTCTAATTTAGCCCAACATAATAAATTAGAATCTAATTTAGCCCAACATAATAAATTAGAAATAAGTATACCGGTCTGTACACATGTATGACCTCCATATTTTAAAGAAGCGATATTTTTATAAGCCAATTGAATTAAATACTGTAACAAATCATATAAAGAAGTTTATTAATAAGATAGCCTTCAATGTACAATTAAATTAATGTGAGACCATATATCAATAATAAATTTAACATATATTTATATTCAAATTATTTATAATGTATAGACCTCGCGGCAAGAAGCATTGTTGAGGCTCCTTTTAGGAACTAAATGTTACTTTCATATATTAGATATAGATTGTTAACGATGATTGAGTTATAGAATCACGTGGTTTGTGGATTGTATTTATAGTATAAGATTCTACATTGCTTTAGTGTTTATCTAGTTGACTTTGTACTTAACTCTTTATTGAACTTATTCTATTATTAGTAGCATTATGTATAATAACTTGTAGTCACTAGCATAGATGGATGGTATGTTTCTCACGACTTTGAACATTGGACTGTGTAACGACTCGCCCGTTCTGAGCCATGAGCCAAGTATTACTATATGAAACTAAGTGTCTCATAAATTAATTTTCTATTAATTATTAATATTTTAAATAAACCTCTGACATAAAATTTAATATAACAAATGCTCGGAATAATTTAAGTCCCATGAATTGAACCAAAATCCCACTACCATGCAAACAATTTAGAAGTATAACAATATATAAGAAAAAAATAGTAATCTAATAACAGAGTCCTCCAACTGTCCCAACTTTACACCATAATGCTCACACATGTGGAGGCAATTTCACGTTAGTGATATAAACACTAAGTCATATAATTACAAAAAACAAATTAATATATTCCACAAAATCTAAATTTAAATCTTTTAAGTGATTATAAGCCTATGTCGAACTCTTATTATGCTGGAAGGGGCAAACACCCCATCTAGCTACAATCCCATATATATGCAGACACGCTACGTGGCCCACGACCTCTCAGTATCACAAGTGCATAATGAGTCGTCTTCTACCACTGTGCCCTGTCACCCCTTTCAGCATGGGGGTAGATATTTAATTTTTCAAGAATTTTAAGGGTGCTACCCTGTGTCGGATTGAGTCAATTCTTTGACCCAGGTTACACTTGGCGCATGGTGGTCGAATATGAGCTCAGGCCAACCAAGGCTCTTAAATAGGAATATATAACATTTCAAGTAAGTATACGAACCTGAAATTATGATGAGGCACCCGCAACTATGACATACGATCCTAATATTGATGAAACTTCTCTAAAGCCTTTCCTTTATGAGTCAAATGTGCTTACTAACTACAAGAGGATGTTTTATTTACCATTAATAAAATTTTCTTTTATATAGAAGAATATATGTAGAATTAAGAAGTCACTACATTAAATTATATAGAAAAAACATAATCACATAAATATATTAAGCACCAACTATTTGTGTGATAACAAAAATTCAAAAAAATTGACTATTGAGTTAAAACGAATGAGTGTCTAATTGCACTCACAATTTCCAATCCTAAAAATTTAATAAATAAAATTTATTTAAAATTATCCATAAATACTATTATACGGGTACTCTAAAGGTAATAATTAATAATTTATAATATTCATTCTTAATAATTAATGTAATTAAATAATATTTAAGATTGGTTTTAAGATTTACAAAACCCTAAATAAGATAACCTAATTATTTTCAGGGTTTTACAGACTGAGAGCAGTTTGGCCTAATTTGGGGTGAAAAAATTGCCACTCACTTGGTAGGGCCGCAGTGTTGTTCTTTGCCCTACCATTTTTTTCTTCATTATTTTGCCTTCAAGTTGCCACTGCCCTGCTTGTTCTTCTTTGTGCAGTCCTCTTATTGTCTGCTTGATGATGGTTGGGTAATTTGTTTCCATGATTTGCTAATATTTGTTGTTTCTGGTTATATCTTGGTTCATATAGCTGCTCAGTTTGACAGCTAGTTGGTGATGCTATTCCTTCATTTCCTGTTTGGCGATGCTGCTTTTGCCTTGCTTGCATATTTTAAGATCATTTTGTATTTTAGGAACTTATTATATTATTGCTCGCATATTAACCACTAATTCATTATCCATAAAAATTCAGTTTTGCTTTACCCAAGTGTGATCTCCCCTTTTCTTTACTTCACAATTGCTCTTTGATTTGATTGCTACTAACTAATCTTCTAGTTTTCTAGGTTGTGGTAATTGAAGCTGAAGTGTATCCTTGTGGAGATTCATTTGAATCAATGATAGATTTAAATTTCTAAACTATATTTGTGACCATTACTACTACGAAGTCTATAAATATAATTCATGGTTTACAATCTCGCTGGATCTTGGACTGGGTAGGGGTTTGGGATGAAACTGCCATAGATAAGTAAAACTTCCTATCTCGCCATATTCTCGGATAGATCTCAGGAGTTTCCCATGAATACTAAAAAAGCCAAGAAAGATCATATTTAGGGGAGTGAGGAGTTTGGGTTTTGTGCCGGGGGGGGGGGGGGATTGATGTGCATCAGTTATTTATTTGTTCTCAAGTTTCAACCCACATAGAAACTCATATTATTGATTGCCATGTAATTTTGTGAAAAAGAAATGTTCTATTAGTGGGATGATTATGAAATGTATTCTTATGATAAATCTATCAACAAGTAAACCTATTGCATGTTTATATTGCATTGTGTCATTAGTTTATATGTTAACAGAAATAGAATGTAATTGGTGATTATTATCTTTAGAACTTATTAATATTTCAAGCATCTTATCTCCAAAAAATTTTTCGAATCTCTCCAAGATCCCTTATTTTTTACTTTTTGAGACAACACCAAGTTACAATAATATGAAATTTGACATAATTATGCAATAAATCAATTAACATGAGACATTAATTATAAATAAGTGTGGAAACTAATTCTAGTCAATACCATATCGTTCCATACTAACTAATATGAATCCTCATTATACGGCTAATATGCATGTGGATATAGAGTTCAATAACTAAAAATAAGTTACTAGTTGGTTATTAATATCGGAAAATAAAATCCTAAATGCTGAGATCGCCATTCCTCATCCAAAGTCAAACTTGCTAACCTGCGAACAAATAGAAGTTTGTCCGCTTAGTTCCACATGGTGTTGAGTCCAATAATAAATAATAACAATAAGAAAGTACGACTAAATAACAAATCAATTGAATAGTAAAAAATCGATGTTGTTGTTATCTGCTAAACATGGCTAATCTGCATAAATGAACATCAGAGTATAAGTACGTAATCATTAAGGAACTACTGTAATGCAAGTTCATGTTAATGATATAAGTTAATGTTAATTCTATAAGTTAACTTAAATCATTAAGTAACTCAATGTTTTGTCTTACTATGTCAACTAAGTGACATACAGATGAGTTTGCACAACTTGTTGAGATGATGTGGCCACATCATACCTAAACTAACCTAGACATGTGGGGAACATAGATTTTTCAACACCACCTAACTCCGCCTGTGCTCTGGAGTAACTAATAATGTACATCTACTCAATTGAACTAAGTATTTAGAGATACGGCTTGGAAGCTAATCACCATATAGCCATACCTCCACAAAAATGGTTTGGTCGCCAGCCTTGGCCTTGACATAACTCGGATAAATTGAAAACATATCTTATCTTAAGATGCTGGGTTTTCTTTCAAAATAGTTTTAGAAAACCTTCAAACAACCTGACTAAACGTCATGAAAACCTTAGTGCTCCCTAAATTTTGACTACGCGGACATTAATTTTGCCGGTTGAGTTCTTGTAACTTCAGGAAGCATGTCCTGCTCCCTCTCTGAAACAAGGAATAATTTGAACTTAATACCTCATCTTATCTATAAGCATATGCATGAATGGTACAAATTGAATGCATCTCAAGACATACATGTATCACAGGTAAATCATAAACATTGCTAAATTACACTTATATATATATATATATATCACACACACACACACACACATTATTATCATGCATTTTTCGTAATACTATAAAAAACACTTCAAGTTGTCGTGACATAACATATTTTTTATTATCCGGCATGGTAATTAAAGTATTACCCTCGTGCTATTTCACAACTTTTGGATTGTGGATCCATCTTGGAATGTGAAATATATTGCTACATCACAGATGCTTACATGATTGTGGTTTCCTAGTACTTTTTGGTATTTTCTTATGGTTTTAGGTCTCTTGAGCTTATAGATACAAGTAGGATAGATTTGACTCTATAGATCTCTTGACTCTATAGATACAAGTTATTTTTCTCGGTGATCCTAGCTCCATTCCTCTTGTTCTTCCCCTCTTTACTCCTTGGTGTTTTATGGCCTTCTTTTCGTTATCCATTTGATGTCTTTTCTCTATGTTGTTTCTCATCATATGTGCTGAAAATTTATTGTATTACTTGTGTGTTTGTTGATGCCATTATTCAAAGGGTAATTACTTTTTCTTATGTTCAGGTCTTGGCAGTGAAAAAACTGGATGTATGTTCACCATACATTGAATCAGATGAAGCTTTTCTTGACCTAGTATCTAGTGTTTCTAAGCTTCGACATAAAAATGTAGTTAACCTGGAGGGATATTGCTGGGAGCATGGACAACGGTTGCTTGTATATGAATATTGTAGCAATGGTACTCTCTATGAGGCCCTTCATTCTGATAGTGATGAATTTAACAGAAAACTATCTTGGGACACTAGACTCCGTATAGCTCTTGGAGTTGCCAGAGCCTTGGAGTAAGCATAACATACTTAACCATTCTTGCTGCTATTGTTTTCGAAGTTATTATTATTATTGTTGTCACCGTCGTGCTTGTTTTGTTCTTACTATTACTGCCACATCTTTTGTTAGCATTTGATAATGCAATACAATCAGTTACTGTAGTAATAATAGTATTTTTTTCTGTAATGGAAGTTGGTATAAATTTATCTATTAATTTGAACTGAACTAAACATTAAATGGGAGCAACACGTGTGAACAGTTCATAAAATGCTGTTGAATTTGATGTTAGTCCACAAGGTTATTCAATATTGAACAATCTTCCAATAATTTACCAGGCTTTTAATGATAATGCCATATTGTAAACTACTATGCTTTCTCTTTTCATCAAAAGAGTCATCAACCCGAAGCACATTAGATGAATTTATGTATTAGAGAGGCACACATCAAAAAACTTGAGCTGAAATAAGCTTTTATATTTTACATCAGTCACGTATTAATATATGGTCTTCTCACTTTTTGATCATGTCATGCACTTTATGACAGATATCTACATGAAGCTTGTGAACCACCTGTTATACATCGGAATTTTAAGTCTGCCAATATTCTTCTTGATGAAAAGCATTCTGCTCTAGTATCTGATTGTGGAGTGGGTTCACTAATACCAGCTGAAGTAGTGTCTCAGGTAGTTCTATCTGCTGTAGTAGATATGTTTGTAAAAACGTAAAGTGGGTATCATAATTGCCGTTGTCGGTTTTCAGTTTTCAGATCATCTCCAAATGCTAAGTTACCATGATCCAATATCTGTTCAAACAAACACATATACATCCCATAGCGATGTTTACAGCTTTGGAGTGGTAATGTTGGAATTATTCACTGGCAGAAAACCCTATGACAGGTAAGTCAAAACTCAATTTCTAATACTTCTTCAATTGCTTGTTTACAATTAAATATCAATCATGTGACAGTTCTCGACCGCGTGGTGAACAATTTTTGGTGGAGTGGGCTAAACACCAGCTGCATGATTTCACATCATTGCAGAAAATGGCTGATCCTTCAATAAATACGAACTTTACATTGAAGTCTATGTCAAAGTTTGCCGACATAATTTCATTGTGTGTGCAGGTATTTTAATCTCTGCTGTCTGCTTTTTGTGATAAATGACTATTATGTAGTTCGTTTTTTCCTAAAAAAAATTCAATTTCTTTTTATGAGCTAGGGTAGCCTGAACATTAGTTACTATGATTTTTGTTTTTTGAAGAAAATGATTGTACTACTGGGATGTGTGCCAGTAGGCGTTGTCCTTGATTTCCTGATGCAAGTAATATTAAGGTTTTTTTGTTTTGTATTAGCTAATTTTTTTTTGTTTTGGAGCTATGAAATTATTCGATCATTTTAAATAATGTCTGTTGCTGTTTCCAAAGTTGTCAATAGTGGTTAAATTTTACTAAATCTATTCAGAAGTCCACGACATAAAAAATTGGACTTTTTTGTTACTGATTTTGGTAGCATTTCAATTAACCTTGTCAATATCTCACTTGTGCAATAGTAACCAAGTTGTCAGTCAAGGACAAAATTAGTTGTTATGGTAAATAGAAAGTTGTGTAGCATTTTAGTGTCATTTTCAATTTTGGTAAATACTGGATCCTTGTTATCCCTTCCAAGGTTTTCAACCGCAAGTGATTCTCGAATTCCTTTCGCATCCATTTGTTTGCTCATCAATTTAAGTACGAACTTTGACAATTTTTGTTGGATAATAACTTAATTCATTGAATTGCAGACTGATCCTAGTTTCAGGCTTCCTATGTCTGATATTGTTCAGCGGCTTTTGGATGTGTTCCCTAGCAGAAGACCAGAGATCAGGTTGACGACCCACATTAATGATGCCGAGAAGTAAAACCTATTTTGAACTTTGGATTTGAAGCTCAACAGTAAAAATGAATATCTGATCGGTGCTTTTACGCTTTGGTTTGTCCGGGTGCATATATTCGCTTTAGGACACTTGATTTATTCTTGATAGAAATTTCCCTACTTTCTAGATTTTGGACACTAAACCCCACTCATGCAGATTCAATTTTGATGGCTTGGAAATGTGTAAACAAAACAAAAATGTATTATAATGTTCATTTTTTCTTACAACGATGGACTCCTTGCTTTAATCTTTTGTCGATGTATATTAGGAGCTTATATGTACCATTCCCCAGGTAAAGCTACAAATTTATTTATGCACCTAAAAGTAGTACTACATTTGATCTGCTAGTGTGATTTTCATGTAGTGCCCTTGTTACCCGGTCAAGTTCATTGTAATATTGAAGTTATTGAACATCTTTTTCTTCGTCCTCTTTAAAAAAGCCTTTTACAAAAAATTTATCAATTTTTCATGATTACGCACGAT
Organism: Piper betle; assembly: GCA_033002965.1. Taxonomy (NCBI): domain Eukaryota; kingdom Viridiplantae; phylum Streptophyta; class Magnoliopsida; order Piperales; family Piperaceae; genus Piper; species Piper betle. Next base: position 86,034 of record JAURVB010001153.1, on the reverse strand, counting down.
GTATAAAATTATTCACATCTCATTTTAGGGGTTATTGCTTGTTATTGCATTTAAATATGGCTTTTGTTATTACTAATTCATTTTATCTTGCTAAATAGATGTGACCACTATATTTATGGATGAGCATATTATGACTCGTTTATGATATATGAGCTGAGACATCTATCTCCATACGATGATAAGATTGTCATCGCTGATGTTTAGATTTCAACTAGGCCAAAACCTGTGCGATGTGCGCTCTAAAACCCAAACAAAAAAACCCATTAAAATATGCATAGAATTTTAATTAATCTTAATTTTAAATAAAATTCCTTGCTCAAATCTATTCACGAAAAGTTAGTTTCATCTTATGTAACATGCATATTAGACTTTTTCTATTTTTTATTCTGAAAATTTATGCCACCTTCTGCCTTGTTATTCACCAGATTTAGATGAATGAAAAGTATTCCCACATGTGGCTGACCTTTTATCTCCCTTAAACTAATAATGACAGATATTCCATGATGAATTTTCTCAGCCTCTTTCCCTGTAACATTTACACTAGATTGGAACCCGCGCAACCATGTTTAATTTTTTGAAGGATGCTTATAAAAAAATTAAGTACATAATTATGGATTTATGTACATAAAGAAAGATTAATTCACAATCTACCGATTAAACTAAACTCTATTATAGATTTTCCAAGCATCATAGATTATATAACAATTTACTAAATCACGCTTTCCAGCATATCATATTTTTTCCAATCATAGATTATTGTTGATATAAATGGATGGGAAAATTTGGAAGCTGACGTATAGAGTCTTTGCCAAGTGTAATTAAACTATAAATATATTAGTCGAAGTAAAAAAATATTTATGTTAAGTCTTGGACTTGTTTATTTTAAATTTGAATGGTGAAATATTAATTAATGTTTGATCATGAAATTTTGCTCTATAATGTGATTCGATTAAATTAAAGCATGTTAATTCAATGTTCAATTATGATCGGATTCATTCGAAATATTGTGACATTTGAGATTACATTTGGACTGACTTAGAAATGAAGTCATTGGTCTATGAGGTTGGTCTTATCTTAAAGCCTTGAACCTTGAACTTGGACATGAGATGAAACTTTGATGGATCCTTAAAGACAATGTCTAGGTGAAGTATAAAATTTTGAACAAGTTTGAATTTAAACTTAAGTGAAAAATTCATGTTAGAATTTGGAGGAATATTCACAACATTAATTGCTCAAGTGGTTGAAAGCTTAAACTTGCTACTCTATAAAGGTAGGAGCCTTGTGGTAGCAAAGTGCCTTTTTTGGAGCCGAACATTCAAGATTGATTGAAGTGTTCTAAATTGTCAAGTTTAGTTAAAGTTGAGAGCTATAGTGGGAGAAAGTTTCCAATAAGATTAGTTATTATATTTGTATCTCTTCATTGATTGTGTTATAAAAGATCTTGTTGATCTTGTGAGATACTGTAACACTAACTAGGTGTGATTAGTGGGTGCAAGATTGGGTGTGATCTTGTGTTGTGCTTGCACTACTCGTCATGTTATATTTTGGGTATGTAGTGGTATGATTGTTGTAAGTGTAAGTGTTTGTTTGGCTTGTAATGTTGAGTTTTAAGGTCAGGGGTGAAGGACAAGCATGTGACTTGTGAAATCAACTTAAAGTTGAGGGCGTTGGAGGATAAGTGAGCTTGTGCAGTACTTGGGTTGACCTTGGTCAAGGACAAATAGGTGTAACACTTGTATTGTAACAATTAGGGTTCGGCTATAGTAAAGCATAGAGGGCCTACCAAACCATTGGATATAGTGGTGTAGAATAGAGGAGAACAAGTTCAGAACCTCTTAAAAAATCAATATGTTTGTGTTTCTTGTCCTTACTCTATTTTCTTTTAATTGGTTCTGGCTAAGTGTAAATATTTATAACTAGTATGATTTGATAAGTTCACCAACACTTATTCTGATTTTTTCTAACAAGGGAAGTTATATTTGTTTAGTATCTTCATAGGTCAAAATCTTTTATATTTGCATTTCGGTACTAACTTCTTTATTCAAGTGTTTTATCTATTCCTATGCATATCAAAATCCTTTCATTTGGTATCAACGCTTTTGGTTGAACGTCACTAAGCCTCGGCTATCTGAAAGAACCTAATGGTCATGGAGAGAAAAACAAAGGCTTTGGAAGAACAATCAGCAACAAGATTTCCTTTCTTTGATGATTCTAATTACACTTATTAGAAAAATAGGATGAGAAATTTTGTAACATCATGTGATTTTTATTTATGGTAGGTTGTGCTTGATGGACATATGGATCTTAAAACTAATAGAGGATCATGAGATGAAAAATATAAGAAAACATATTCCTAGAATGCCAAATCTATGAAGGCATTGTTTTGTTCTTTTTGTGAGACAAAATATTTAGGGCATCTTGGTGCACTTCAGTGCAAGAGATTTGGGAACTCTTGCAAGTGACACTTGAGAGCACATCTTAAGTTAAGGACTCTAAGATAAGTCTTCTCAGATCACAATATGAAACCTTCAAAATGGAAGATGAAGAAAACATCAATGTCATGTACAATCGATTCAATGATATTGTGGTTTCTCTTTAAAATCATGGGAAGGACTTGGGCTCAAATAAAAAGTTGCTTGCATTTGTACCTATTGAGTGGAGACTTAGGGTCACGGCTATTGAAGAAGCAAAAAATTTAAAGACAACCACCACCAAGGAGCTACTTGGTTCTTTTATAACACATGAGCATACATTAGAGAAAGACCGAAAGTAAAAAGAAGTAGACAAAAAGAAAAATAGAGATCTTGCTCTACAAATGTTCATGGGTGATAATGATGCTTATATGGCCTCAGCCACTAGATGTTTTTAATTTTTTCTAAAAATTAAGGCGTTGGCTAAATGATATGAAAAAAGAAGTGAAAAACCTCAATGTATTCAGTGTAAGGGTTTTGGTCACATGAGAAGTGAGTGTCCAAACAAGGGAAAAGAGGAAGCAAATGAAACGAAAAAGAAAAAGAAAAAGGCAAAAAGATATTAAAAGCCACCATGGAAAGTGATGATGAAGAAAGTCTAGATGAATTTTTCAATGAATTTTGCTTCATTGCAAATGATGAAGAGGAAGAAATTGATGAAGTACTTCAAGAAACATTTGAAGACACCTACCAAGAATTCATCAGTGTTGGCAAAAGCAAAATTAACAAAGAATTGAAGATAAGTGTTGAGTCTTTAAGTTCAAAAATTGAAGAATTGAAAGCCAAGGTTACAAGGCTTGAGTAAGAACATGATGAGCTATTCTCCACAAATGAAGAGCTTGCACATCAAGTGGAGCAAAAGAATGACCAACCACAAAAGATGCTTAGTAGATCTCAAAAGCTATCAAATATGCTTCTCATATAAAAGAGTCTACTTTGCAAACTTGATTTAGGGTGGCAACAACTTTAAAAAGTCAAATGTTTTTGTTAAAGCCTCTACTCCTCTTGCTTGTGTAAGTGATGTAATATTCGGCCTTTTTACCGATATTACTTAGCTTTTATTTTCCATCTTTTGAGTAAGATATAAACATGGTAAACTCTTTATTTTCAACACATAAAAAATTTTCTTTGTATAAGTTAGTCTATACTAATAAAAAATACTTTAAATCTTTATAATTATGTGTAAATTAAATCGAGTTTGGCTATGTGAGATTTTGTCTAACACTCAACCATGAAAGAGGATAAATGATTAAGTTAAATCCCTAGGAATTAGTAGTCGGGCAAGCTTTAACCTTTGGTGGATAAGCTGGACAGGAACACATGTGAGCCAATTCCATGTCTCTAATGATAAGTTTGACTAGTTTTCAAATCTAATGTGTGGGCTTAAGCACTTATTAATACAATTAGGTATTCTAAGTGAAAGTCTACAATTATTAGTTGTTCACAGTAGGTTGAGTTTGCCTTAAAATAAGAGTTAGTCATTGGATGTGGACAGATTTTGTCTACTTATGCATTTGTGTAGGACATTTAAGGATAGTTTTATCCGTTGAGTTTATGGAGGAAGATGTCCTCAGATGAGTAGAAGACCTAGGGTATATAAGGGAGCATAGGTGGACAAATTGCTATTTTTGCAATTTGCAAACCAAGCTGCCTCTCTCTCCTTGGTCATCTCTCTCTCTAGCTTTTCTTTCTCTTTGTCATCCCTCTACCTTGTTGGGGATCTTGTGGTGAAGTTTTGGTGCGGAGTTTTAGGTAAAGTCAATGAGGAAGAAGTTAATAATCTCAATTAAAATAAGTTAATTATGTAGATTCATGCATCATGATCATGTTTTATGTTTGGTTTGATGTTACTATATTGTCTACATTCTTTTCTTCATGTTCTATGCTTGAATGAATTGTTATAACCATGATTAAGGTGTTAATTCATGTTTAGAATTGTTGTAAATCAGTTTTACAAGTAGTCTTTATTAGTTAACCATGATCTACGATTGAATTGCAGAGACAAATCAAATTTTGAACATGAACTCCATTAAATTGCATGCTTTCTCTAAATAAAATCATGAAAAATAAGTTAAATTATGTTAGATTAAAAACAAGCTACAACCCTTGATTTATTGTTTGGAGGATAAGAAATCTTGTTTTTATTTGATAAAAATTGGATTAAGAACAAAAAAGATGAACAATACCTAAATTTATAACCATAATAGCTGTGTTGCAGTGCCTGCGCTGCATATCCTAGGTGAAGAAGACGAGGGCAAGCGTTGTGGCTTCCAAAGCCAGGGCTACTGGTGTTGCGGCCTTCACTTATAGTAAAGTTATGCGTGATCAGTGCCACGGCATTCATACTCCCTGTTATGAGCGCCACGACCTTCTCTTATTTGAAATTGTTATTTGGACCCTAACGCAGGAGCACTCGGGTCCAGCATTGCAGCGCTCATGCCCTAGTTTGTTTATTCATGTTTAATTGATTATGTTGATCAATCTATGTTATGTTAATGATTATTCAAATATTGTATGATGTATGTATGATGATGTTAACATTATGGTTTGCAATGTGTTGTATGAAATCATAAACATCATGCATGTATGTCATAACATATAAACATGGTTAGCCTATTCTTGATTGTAATATATGTTATTATCGACTAGAGTAGGAGTGGTTTGTATACCTATGATTTGGAACTTGTCAGCAAGCTAATCAAGTCCGTGTTTAGTCATTTTTGGGGAGTTTTATGATCCTCAGCTTTTATGTGATTAATCGATTATTTTATCCTTTTATCTGTTCAATTAATTCAATGTGCCACTTGTTATTATATAATGTATATGCTTACACATTAGTTTTCAATTTTTCTTTGCGTACCAAGGTATTTTAATTCTAACCGGTTCAATAGATGTGTCACATCGAAGGGTACAGTGCATCCCTCTTAAGCAAGGGTCGTTACCCCCAACAACCCAGGCCACTATCTTGACATTGCATGTGATCACTTGTGGTTTACTATGTGGATTTTGTGGCTAGCTTCTACATCTTCATGGGAATTTAGATGTGAGACTCATTAATGCACCTGGGTACACAATTATCCAATAATTAGGCTAGATGCCTAAGCATCCATGTGAACATGTACACTAGTGGCCTATAGCTAGTATTGTATATTTTGACATTATGTTTTCAGCTATTAAGGTACAATTCTAGGGGTCATTGGGCCAATAGCAAGCTTTGTTTATTGTGGTAAAGTCAACCTTGGTTGATGAAGGAACTTAGTTAGTTTGAACCAGGTTTTACAAGTCTCAAGAAGCTGACTCTGTAGAGGTCGCCAAGGCAAAGGACTTAGTTTTATGATAGTTATTTACTAAGACTAACTAGTTAGTTGAAAATGTATTTAACTCAGAATTTCAATTAACTTACTTAACATAGTATTACTGTTTTCTAGAAGCCTTAGCTAGAAATTATTAGGCTAAGTAATTACTCCAAGGGTGGAATTTAACTAAGTGTCAAGGATATATAACTGACTTAATATATTACCTTATTTATGTTAAGTAAATTATTATATTGGATTATGTTTAAGTTATTAATTTCTTATCAATGTATAATTGTGTTTCATCAAGTTTAATCAATCAAGTTTAGTTTTACTTTACTATTATTGTTTACTACATATGTAAATAGTAGACTTAATACCTTTTAAGATACTTAGCAGACATGTTTGCATGTACACAAGTATAGGAGCATAGGAACGACAGGATAGTTGCTCTCAACATTAGTTCCAATTTTATTTTTATTACATTAGTATTTTATTAGTGAACCTTTGATAAGACTAGTATTATATTAGTGATATATTATATGGACATTAAGACATATGTAATACTGATTATACTTGTGAGATCCTAGGTCGGGCAAAATTTTATTTGATTATTTAATTAATTGGGCAAATTTGACCGAGAAGGCTTAGACCGGGTAGAATAATTAAGTGGAATTTATTTTACAAAATTAATTATTATTAATCTGGAAGAAATTGCTTAATTATGAAATTTTAGTGTTTTTAGTATTTTTGGTGGAAATTACCAAAATGACCATATTGATTAGAGACCCTAGTATGTAAGTTCTAGAAAAGGATCAACCTCCATGTCTATAATTTTCTGGCATCAACTCTTATGGGAGAAGGAGAACGGGCGGCTAGGGCTTGGCAATTCCACTATTTTCTTTGTCTTCTTCATCATACATCATCATACTCTAGTTGATTTGAATGTAGGGCATGCATATATCATGGTTTAATTGATTATATATGAAGTTTTGAATGATTTGTGATGTTGAGAATTTTGTGAATCTTGTGTTTTGATGATGGTCAGACATAGTTCATTGAGTTCTCGGCTACTGAACTCGTTGGACATGGCTTGCATGAAAAATAACGAGTTACACATGTTTTTCTTGTTAAAAATTAAAATCTATGTTATTACTTCTACATTCCTAGAAATCATAATGGAATATTGTTGATAAGTAGATATATCATAATTTTATGGAGTTTTGCATGTTTATAATTAAATTAGCATGATATTTAATTCATGTTGTAAGTTTGATGTGAATAACTTGTTCAATTATGCTCTAATGGTAAAATTGAGTATAATATTCAATTGTATGAAAACTCAGCATGGGTATATGTTAAAGGTGTAACTAACTTGGTAGAATAATTAGAACTTGATTATATGTTAACTAACCATGAAATAATTAACTTTTAAAAACTGTTTTTTGTGGCAACACCCTGGTGCTACAACCCAGCACCACAGTGCTGCATATTGAATTTGTGTTGGGACGAAGCCAACACCACAATGCTGAAAGCCGGGAGTTCAATGCCACGGCAGTGCTGTGGCCAAGAGTTTCAGAGTCGTGACACTCATGTGTTGAATGAAGGTATACGGTGCTAGTGTCGCAGCGCTCAGAGCAAAAGCAACAATATTGACTCTATATTTTGTATTTTTACTTTAACGTTAATAAATGATCAATATATTATTGAATTAAATAGAATTAAGTATTATGGATCAATTATTGATGTGCTATAAAGGTGTTTGAACTGTGGTTGAGTGTAAATCATCTCACGCATTGCATATCATGTAGTTGTAAATATACATCATGCAACACCACAATTCGGCTCAAAGAACAAACTGAATCTTGATATTATAATTCAGAAAGCTATTCGTTGAACTATCAGCATATATTAGTTTTTGAATGATGTGTGATGTTACAAAAGTGGCAAACTAAAATTATACTACACATGACTTAGAGTTGGCAGCAGTAGTCTTTCCACTCAAATTAGGGAGATATTACTTATATGGTTCTAGATTTGAAGTCTACACAAATCACAAGAGCTTGATGTATATATTCACTCAAAATGATTTGAATTTGAGGCAAAGGAGATAGATGAAGTGTCTAAAAGACTTTAATTTTCAGCTTCTCTATCACCCGAGAAGGGCTAATGTAGTAGTAGAGCCAAAAAGGAGCAAAGATTCACATCAACAAGTGGTTAGATGGGAGAGATAATAGCTACTAATCCAGTTTTGCAACCTGCTTGGTTTTTGGCGAATTATGTCATTTTCGATTACTTGATTGAAAGGGTAAAGATGACACAAGTTGATGACAAAGAATAGAAAGAATTTATGGAGAAATCAACAGACATAAAAGTGGATGATCTAGGAATTGCTCAATTTAGAGGATGGCTGTGTGTTCCTAAAGACAAAGAATTGGGGAAATCAATATCGGAGGAGGCACATCGTTATAAATTCTCCATACACTCCAAAGTGACAAAAATGTATCAAGATTTGAAGTGTAACTATTGGTGGATGGGTATGAAAAGGGATGTAGAAGATTTTATCTCAAAATGTCTAACTTGCCAACAAGTCAAAAATGTATCAAGATTTGAAGTGTAACTATTGGTGGATGGGTATGAAAAGGGATGTAGAAGATTTTATCTCAAAATGTCTAACTTGCCAACAAGTAAAATCTGATCACCAACTCTGTGGTGGATTGCTTAAACCACTAGGAATACTTGAGTGGAAGTGGAAATGTGTGACATGTGATTTTGGGGTGGGGCTTCCCAATTCTATGAAAAAGAATGATTTTATTTGGGCAGTAGTAAACAAACTAACTAAATCAGCATATTTCATTCCAGTAAAGTCAAACTAGACAGTTGAGTATTAGCAAAACTATATATAGATAATATAGGTCGATACCATGAAATTCTTAAGGAAATTGTGTCTGATAAAGATCCCTTTTACATCACATTCATGGAAAGCTTTACAACAAACTTTGGGTACCAAAATTAACTTGAGAACTAGTTATCATCCCCAAACAAAAGGTTAAAGTGAGAGGACTATAAAGACCTTGGAGGATTTGCTTAAGTCTTAGGCATTAGATTGGGGAGGTGATTGGGAGCAACATTTATCTTCGGTAGAGTTCGCCTACAACAATTCTTTCCAAGCTAGTATAGAGATGGCTCCATTTGAAGTTTTGTATGGATGACCATGTAGATCACCTACATGCTAGTTGGAGTCTTATGGGGTGATAGTCGGTTCACAAACATTGAAAGAGGCAGATGAAAAGGTGAATTTTATCAAACAAAAGATTCAAGCAGCTCAATATAGATAGAAAAACTACGTAGATGTGAGAAGGAAACAATTAGAATTCCAAGTTGGAGATAGTGTCTATCTAAAAGTTTCACCAATAAAGGGCACTGAATGATTTGGAGTTTTAGGAAAACATAAACCTAGGTAAGTTGGACCCTTTGACATAATTGCCAAAATTGGAAATTTAGTGTATGAATTGACATTACCTCCTAGTTTGGATTAGGTGCACAATGTATTTCACATATTCATGCTCAAGAAATATACTTGGGATGAGAGCCACATCAATATAGATTATAAGGAGTTGAACATTCAACTTGATGTCCCTTACGAGGAGCTAGTAAAGATTTTAGACAAACAAAACAAAGTAGTAAGGAGGAAGACAATACCTTTAGTAAAAGTGCTTTGGAATAATAGAGGAAATGAAGAAGTGTTGTAGGAAAAGGTTGAAGACATGAGGAAAGAGTATCCTTATTTGTTTCAAGATATGGAACAATGTAATTTTTATTTCCCTAATTATTTTCTTTAATGATTTTAGGGAAGAAAATTCCTGATGTTGAGGAGAAAGTGAGATCCTTGGCCAGACCAAATTTTTATTTGGTTATTTAATCAATTGGGTAAAATTTGACCGAGAAGGCTTACAACGGGTAGAATAATTAAGTGGAATTTATTTTAGATTATTAATTATTATTAATAAGGGAATAAAATGCATAATTATGCATTTTTAGTGTTTTTAGTATTTTGGTGGAAATTACCAAAATACTCCTACTAATTAGAAACCCTAGTATATAAGTTCTAGAGAGAGATCAACCTCCCTCTCTCTCTATAATTTTTGGCGTTGACGCTTGGGGAGAAGGAGGGAGAAAGGATAGCTAGGGCTTGGTAATTCCATCATTTTCTTCGTCTTCCTCATCATACATCATTATATTCTAGTTCATGATTTAATTGATTATACATGAGTTTTTGAATGATTTGTGATGTTGAAAATTCTGTGAATCTCGTGTTTTGATGATTGTATGACATAGTTTATTGAGTTCTTAGCCATTGAACTCGTTGGACAATGTTTGCATGAAAAAGAACGAGTTAAACATGTTATTCTTGTTAAAAATTAAAATCTATATTATTACTTCCACTTTTCCTAGAAATCATGATGGAATTCATGTTGTGAGTTTGATGAGAATAACTTGTTGAATTATGCTTTACTGGTAAAATTGAGTATAATAATCAATTGCATGAAAACTCACCAAGGGTATACGTTAAATTAACTTGGTAGAATAACTAGAACTTGATTACATGTTAATTAACCACGAAATAATTAACTTTTGACTCAACATGGGTATATGTTAAAAGGTGTAGTTAACTTGGTAGAATATTTAGAACTTGATGACATGTTAATTAACCATGAAAAAATTAACTTTTGAAAACTGTTTTTTCTGGCAACGTCATGGCGTTGTAACCCAACACCGTAGTGCTGCATATTGAATTTGTGTTGGGATGAAGCCAACACCATGGCGCTGAAAGCCGAGAGTTTCTGTGTTGTAGCCTTGCTATTTTGTTACATGTTTGGCTAGGCTAGGGCCATGGCACTGAAAGCTGGGAGTTTTAGACCGTGGGCCTTGTGTGTTGAGTGAAGGTATGCGGTGCCAGCACTAGCGATGCTTAGAGCCAAGATCGCGACATTGACCATATATTTTGTATTTTTACTTTAAAGTTAATAAATGATTAATATATTATTTAATTAAATATAATTAAGTGTTATGGATCAATTATTGATGTGTTATGAAGGTGTTTGAGCTGTGGCTGAGTGTGAATCTTCTCTTGTATTGCATATCATATGGGTTGTAAATATACATCCCCTGATGTATATTTTTGGGTTCTAGGATGCACATGCTAGCTTTTAAGTAAAGAAAATTGAGGAGTTTGTTCAAGGAAAATTGAGGAGTTTGTTCAAGGTACGTATAACTTGTATGATAAGTGGTTAATATAGTGCATGGCCTTTGATTGATTGGGTGAGAAGCATGTATCTATCATTAGTATGTTGGATATCGTTGGGACTTTGTTTTCCTAGCTGAAAGATATGATCTATGTTTCGAGGTTTTGAAACCGATATAGCCCAATACGCACTCAGACATTGGAGTCTGGGAAGGGATTAGGTGTATTGTCATCCCTTTGTGACAATGACGACATTTGTGATTATAAATGGAAGTTGTTTTCGGAAAATCAGCAAAATCTTTTGGATGGGGGTTAGGTGAAGACTTTGTGGTTAATTGACATGTTCATTATTGTTATATGTACTTAGTGGTTTTATTACTAATGTGGATTTGCCTCAACAAGTAACTAGCTTGGAGCGTGACTTGGGACTTTAACGGAGATAGTGGTGGGGAACTCAATGCTAGATAATTATTAGTAATTATTTAGATGGACTTTCTTGATTATAGTTGGATTATAAATTATTAGTAGTGGACCATGATTCATTTGGTGGGAGTTATATATTTTTTGGCTGCTTATATTTATTTAGACTCTGGATATGACTAGTACATGGGACAATTATATTATTCGTGAATAAATGACGTTTATTTAGTAGTAAATTCTAGCTATTATATTTGTATTATTCCTTGTATTTGTTGATATGGGGTTCGGGTTGGACCACAAGTGGCCCCGGTCCAATTGAACAATTGAGCGGCATTGCTAGAATCTGATTTAATCGGCTTTTAGTATTTTTTCGCTTGTTCAAATTTTGATATTATGTTATAATTCTAGAATTATTTTATACAATAGTATGCATGCAAGTTTAGGAGATGACACATGTAATAACCTTAATGGAGATTATGCATGTTAGAATTGAGGTCGTTGATCTTTGCATCAGTTCACCAGTATATTACTATAAATATTTCTCCTTGTTGAAATACTACTAGATGATGCCCCATCCCTTATATGATAGACTAATAGGATTGACTAAAATAATTCAGAGAAATTTTGTTTCTCAGTCTATTTTTTGTTGCAGATGGCCAACCGGATTACCAATCAATAGTTGTAGTAGTAAAATGAGTAACTGTAGCAACAAGTTCAACAACATCAACCACAAATGGATAATCTAAAGGCTGCTATGAACAATATGAATCAGAACTTCCAGGTTGCTCGAGAAGCACTCCAGCAGATTCTAGCCATTCAAGGAGGCCAGTCCCATGGACCCCAACGCCTTCAGGAGCTAGATATCTTAGGGGATCATCTAGTTGATGAAAATGCTGAGAAACTTGTTCCTCATATGGTTGCTCCGCATCAGCCAGACTTTTTACTCTAGAGAAGTTCACAAGAATGGTGCAAATACATTCAAGGGAACTATAGAGCATTAGAAAGCAGAAGCTTAGACTTTCAATATTCTTAAGACATTTCAAGTGATGGAAGTACCAAATAATCATTGGGTGAGGCTAGCTTCTTGCATGTTTGAGGAAGAAGCCGCATTGTGGTGGGAGGCAGTGCACAAGACCAATTTTGTTGGGAGGCAGTTCAACACTATTACATGGGCCGAATTCATAAATGTGTTCAACAACACCTATTATCTAGAACAAGTTTGTCAACAAAAAGTAAGAGAGTTCATGGATTTGAAGCTAGACAAGAACCAGACAGTGAGGGAATGCAAGTAGAAGTTTGTCCAACTCGAATGTTTTGCTCCGTCAATATGCACATGGGAGAGAGCTCGCACAAATAAGTTTTAATGGGGGCTCCAATTTGCATTGAAAGACCAAATAGTCAGTCAGAGACCGGCCATAGTGGCCGAGGCGATGGTGGTTGCTTGCATAGCTAAAGAGGTGTAAGGAGAGTAGTATAATCCTTTCAACAAAAAGGAGAAAATCAAGACTAAAACTGAAAACTCTAACAGCTCTAAACCAACCCAAAATCAGCAAGTACAAGCCAACAAGAATTACAACAATAAGAGAATGGAATGTTAATGGCAATGACAACAAGAATGGGAACAATAGGAACAAACTGTTCTGCCAGAACTGCAAAAGGAGGCATGATAGAGAATTCATAAAGAATGCCAATGAGTGTTTTCTCTATGGAGAAGCTGGACATCTAAAGAGGGATTGCCCAAAGAATAAGGATCAGAATACCCTAGTTCTAGCCATGTTTAATGCAGCTAACTACTAGGAACAATCTAGTTTAGGATATGATCACAATTTATGATATTTTAGCTTTACTATTATTTGATTCAGACTGCACTCATTCATAAATGTCATATAGACTTATTAGAGAGTTAGGTCTAAAATCTAGAACATTAGATCCACCATTGATTGTAAGTACTCCTAATGGCAATCAACACTAGTTGACAAACAAGTAGAACCAATACTTATGGCAGAATAAGTCAATATTGTGAGAATTTGCTCGATATCACTTGGTAGGGATAGACTTAATTCTAGGGATGGATTGATTATTTAAAATCCATGCATCATAGATTACAATAAGAATAAAGTATACTTAGTCGGGGATATGGTTAGTGGAAGAAACTTTTCTTTTGGGGAGAAAGAATAGAGAATCAGCCATTACTTGTCTTCTTCTTCAAAGCATATCAAGTATCTACAGAAAAGAAACCAAAGGTTTCTGTGGTAGAAATGCCAAAAGAGTCTATGGAGGCTGATCCATTTTCTATAAGGATTGTGTTGAAATTCTTGGATGTATTTCTAGAAGTACCGAGAGTTACCACCAAAAAGGAAATTGGTGTTTTGTATCAACTTATTATTGTGGAACACTCATGTATCAAAGTACCCTACAGAATGACACTTGTAGAACCACAAGAACTTATGGTTCAGTTGAATTTTTACCAGACAAAACCTTCATACGACCTAGTGTGTCACCGTGGGGAGGTCCAATGCTTTTTGTGAAGAGAAAGGATAGTGCACTTAGGCTTTGCAGGGACTATCGACTATTAAATCAAGTCATAGTCATGAACAAGTATCCACTTCGAATGATTGGTAACTTAATTGATTAGCTGAAATATCTCAGTGCATTTTACAAGATTGACTTAAGATCAAGTTATCACCAACTTCGAATCAATGATGACGATGTAATGAAAAATGCTTTCAAAACCGGGTATGGACTTTTCGAGTTTTTAGTTACGTCTTTTGGTTTGACCAATGGTCCCCATGAATAGAGGTTTTTATGATTATTTTAATAAGTTTGTTATTGTCTTTATTGATGATATTTTAATGTCCTCTGATAATGAAGTACTTCATGAAAAAAATCTTAAGAAAACACTTGAAAACTTGAAGAAAAACTGTATGCCAAGTTTAGTAAATGTGACTTTTGGATGAAACAAGTTTTATTCATTTCACATATTATCTCTCAAGATGGTGTTGCAGTAGGCCCATCTAAGGTGGTGATAATGATGGATTGGAACTAGCTAAATAATGTCACCAAAGTTAAATACATTTTAGGAGTTGCACGCTATTACAGACAGTTCATTCAGGACTTTTCTACTATAACAATTATACTGACTTTTCTGACAAATAAAGACGAAAAGTTCACATGAGATGAACCATGTGAGAAGAGTTTCAAGACATTGAAAGAATGTTTGACAACTGCCCAGTTCTTACTTTGTCTCAAGGAGTGGAAGGATTTTTCATCTATACTGATGCTTCTAACCAAGGTTATGGAGCAGTACTTATGCAAAATGGCAAAGTTGTAATTTATAACTTAAAATTTGAGTAGTAATGTTTGCACTCAAGGTGTTGAGATACTACCTTTATAGAGCTAAAATTGAAGTTTTTATTCACCATAAAAGTCTCTAATACATCTTTACTCCGCAAGATTTGAACCTTAGGCAAATAATTTGTTAGACTTCATCAAAGACTATGACTTTAGCATAGACTATCATCCAAGCAAGACTAATGTTATAGCTGATGCACTAAGTAGGAATCCACGAGCTCAGATTTCTAGCATGACGGAAACCTAGTGGAGATTGATGGAGGATATCATTGTGGTGAATCATTTGTGTAATTAGAATTCTCTCCTTGCTAATTTGACTATCTCCAATGATATAATTGACCGAATCAAAGTGGGCTCAAATATCGATGAAGAGCTACAATGATTTCTCACTTCTCTTAACTCTATTAAGAAGGGGGAGATGAAATGATAAGATTTGAGGTTGTGTTCCTAAGAATCAGGAGCTTGGGAATAAAGTCTTGCATGAAGCATATGATTCAAAGCACATAATACACCTGGGAATTACTAAGATGTATCAATGTATGAAGAAGATATATCAATGGCCAAACATGAATAAGGATGTTGCTGACTTCGTAGCCAAGTATTTGATATGTGTCAACAAGTAAAGTTTAAGCATTAATGACTAGGAGGACAACTCCAAACCTTGAAGCTTCAAGTAGAAATGGGAGGATATAACACGTAAATTTGTAGTCAAACTACCTAGAATCAATAAGGTGAAAGCTTATGGCTATGTGGGTGTTGGTTGATAGCGTGACCCAGCCAAAGGGCTAAACTAATGGGCTAAGTCATTTCTTTAAATGGGTACCCCGGAAGTTAAAGATCTATAGTCCATTCCACTTATAAACGGGATCTTCTCCCAGTAGGTATTAGATGTGGGACTAAGTTGAGGGATCTCACAATCCACCCACCTTAGGAAATTTCGTCCCCGAAATGCCTATTCTTGGCCCGTTGCTAGCCCCAGCCACGACCTTCTGGCCCGTGACCGGCAGCCTAGCCAGCGTTTCTAATCCAGCCCACCATCTAACACGGAACTAGGTCGGCTCTGATACCATTTGTAACGACCCAGCCCAAAGTGCAACGTAATGGGCTAGAGTCATTTCTTTAAAATGGGTACCCCGAAAGTTAAAGATCTATAGTCCATTCCCACTTATAAACAGGATCTTCTCCCAGTAGGTATTAGATGTGGGACTAAGTTGAGGGATCTCACAATCCACCCACCTTAGAAATTTCGTCCCCGAAATGCCTATTCTTGGCCCGTTGCTAGCCCCAGCCCACGTCCTTTCTGGCCCGTGACCGGCAGCCTAGCCAACGTTTCTAGTCTTGACCTGTTGCTAACCCCAGCCCACGACCTTTTTGGCCCGTGACCGGCAGCCTAGCCAACGTCCCTAATCCATCCCACCATCTAACACGGAACCAGGTCGGCTCTGATACCATTTGTAACGACCCAGCCCAAAGTGCAACGTAATGGGCTAAGTCATTTCTTTAAAATGGGTACCCCGAAGTTAAAGATCTATAGTCCATTCCACTTATAAACAGGATCTTCTCCCAGTAGGTATTAGATGTGGGACTAAGTTGAGGGATCTCACAATCCACCCACCTTAGGAAATTTCGTCCCGAAATGCCTATTCTTGCGAGCCCGTTGCTAGCCCTAGCCCACGTCCTTTCTGGCCCGTGACCGCGACCAATAGTGCCTTAGCCTAACGTTTCTAATCCCAGTCCCACCATCTAATACGGAACCAGGTCGGCTCTGATACCATTTGTAACAATCCAGCCCAAAGTGCAACGTAATGGACTAAGTCATTTCTTTAAAATGGGTACCCCGGAAGTTAAAGATCTATAGTCTATTCCCACTTATAAACAGGATCTTCTCCCAGTAGGTATTAGATGTGGGACTCAAGTTGAGGGATCTCACATTGATAGACTTACAAATCAGCTCACTTTATTCTAGTTATAGATAACTATGAGCATGAACAAGTTAGTTCAACCTGACATGGATAATATTGTTAGATTACATGATACACCTATATCCATTGTATCTAGTTCAGATGCAAAATTCACAACTATAGTGTGGAAGGAATTCCAAGAGGAAATAGGGATAGAGTTAAAGTTTACTTTAGTTGGAAAGGACCATTCAAACACTAGAGGATTTGCTTAGATCATGTGTTTTAGATTGAAAATGGGAGGACTACTTAACTTTAGTAGAATTTGCTTCTAATAATAGCTATCAGTCTAATATAGGTATGACACGTTTTGAAGCACTATATGGTAGAACTTGTAGATCACCATCATTTAGTTTAGACAACAAATATCCTATGCTGATTGACTGCAGATGATTGAAGGAAACTACCAAGATAGTTGACTTGATTAGAAAGAGGATGAAAGAGGCACAAGATCGGCTATGATATCCTATGCAAACCAGCACAAGGTAGGAGATCATGTTCTCAAAATTTGACCAATAAAAGGGTGATGAGACTTGATGTTTACCAAATTAAGTTGAAGGTGTTTGGGACCATTTGAGATCCGTGAGAAGAGTAAGTATGGCTAGCTTATCAGTTCAGCTTTACCATCAACTCTAACTTTAGCCAATGATGTATTTCACATCTCCATGCTGCAAGAAGTACATTCGCAAATGCATCCCACAAGATGGATTTCAGTGAGTTAGAGAGATTCGGGAGGACATGTCTTACACTGAGAAGCTCCAAAAGATTCTAGACACCAAAGAACAAGAACTAAAGACAAAGACCATCCCTATGGTGAGGGTTCTCTAGAGGAGTCATGCCCTAGAAGAAGCCACATGGGAAGTTGAAGCTTATATGAGAGCAAACTACCTAAAGCATCTTTCCGTTAGCTAAATTTTGGGATGCAAATTTTCTTTAAGGATGGTTAGAATGTAATATCTAACCTTCTCTCGAGTAGGATATAGCCGTAGTAAACACATTACTTTCAACACATAAACATTTTTCTTTGTATAAGTATACTCTAGACTCAATGAAAAGATATTTTAAATTTTTATAAATGCATAAAGTATATATTGAGTTCAGGCTATGTGAGATCTTTGTTCTAATGGTCGATCATAAAAGGGGATAAACAATCATGTTAAATCCCTAGGGATTATGTAGTTGGACAAGCTTTAACCTTTGGTGGACAAGCTGGACACAAACACATGTGAACCAATTCTATATACGTAATGGTAAGTTTGACTAGTTTTTGAGTCCAATGTGTTGGCTTAAGCACTTATTAATACGATTAGGTAATCTAAGTGGAAGTTTATCATTATTACTTATTCACTAGTTGAGTTTGCCCTAGGGCAAGAGTTAGTCATTGGATATGGATCGGGTTTTGCTCACTTAGGCATTCGTGTAGTAAGTTTAAGGGTAATTTCATCTGTAGAGTTTTGGGAGGAGGAAGTCCTAAGATGAGTAGTAGACATAGAATAGATAAGGGAGCATAGATAGACCATTGCTATTTTTTCAATTTGTAAACCTTTCCGCCTCTCTCTCCTTGGTCGTATCTCTATCAAAGCTGCCCTCTCTCTAGCTTTTCTCTCTCTTTGCCATCCCTTTCCCTCGTTGGAGATCGTGTGGTGAAGTTGTGGTGCTGAGTTTTAAGTGAATTCAACTAAGAAGATGTTAGTAATCTTAATTAAAATAAGTTAATCATGTAAGTTCATACACCATGATCATGTTCTATATTTGGTTTGATGATACTATGATGTCTACATGTTCTATGCTTGTACAAATTGTTAAGGTGTTAATTCATGTTTAGACTTGATATAAATCAATTTTACAAGTAATCATTTGGAGCTAACCATGATCTAGGGTTGAATTATAGAGATAGATCAAGTTTAGAACATGAACATTAAATTGTATACTTTCTTGAAATAAAAATTATGAAAAAATAAGTTAAATTATGTTAGATTAAAAACCTGCTACTACACTTGATTTTTTGTTTGGACAATAAGTAAATCTTGTTTTTGTTTGATACAAATGGATAAAAACTAAAAAGATGAACAAACCTAAATGTCAAACCATAACACCAGCGCTGCAGAGCTAGCTAGCACCACCACAGCACAACGTATTTGTAAGTGAAGAAGACGAAGCCCAGCGTTGAAGCTTCCAAAGCCACGGCTATTGACGTTGCGACCTTCACTTATAGTAAGGTTATGCGTGGTCAGTGCTATGCTGCTCGTACTCACTATTATGAACACCGCGACCTTCACTTATTTGAAATTGTTATACGAACTCTAATGCTGAAGTGCTCAAGTTCAATGCTGTAGTGTTTACAACTTAGTTTGATTATTCATTTTGAATTGGTAATGTTGATCGATGTATACTATTAATGATTACTCAAGTATTGTCTGATGTATGTATAATGATGTTAACATGCTATTAAGGTTTGTAATGTGTTGTATGAAATCATAAACACCGTGCATGTCATGTCATGGCATATAGACATGGGTGGCCTAGTCCAGATTGTAATATATATTAATTAGCATCCATAGTAGGAGAATTTCATATAGTTGAGACTCTGAGCTCGTCAGCAAGTTGATCAGGTCTAAGTTTAGTCATTTTTGGGGAGTTTTATGATCCTGAGCTTTTATGTGACTAATCAGATATTTTATCTTTTTATCTATTAAGTTAATTTAACATGTCACTAGTTACTATATAAAGTATGTTCCTAGGCATTGGTTTTCAGTTTTTCTTTACATACGAAAGTACCCCAGGTTCAACAATTGTGTTACATTGAAGGGTACAGTGCTTCATCCTTACAAAAGGGTTGTTACCCTAGCAACACAAGCCATTGTCATGACAGTGCACGTGATCACTTGTGATTTACTATTTGGATTTTGTGGATAGCTACTATATCTTCCTAGAAGTTTAATTGCAAGACTTTTCAACGTACCTAGGTGCACAGTTATCCAGTAATTAGGACAGGCACCTAGGCGTCCATCTACACATGTACACCAGCAGCCTATGGTTAGCATTAGATGTTTATACATATTATGTTTCTAGCTATTAAGGCACAATTTTGGGGATCAAAGGCCAATAACAATCTTTGTTTACTGTGGTGAAGTCAACATAGGTTTATGAAGGAACTTAATAAGTTTTAACCAGTTTTTGCAAGTCTCAAGGAGCTGACTCTATAGAGGTCACCAAGGCAGAGAATTTAGTCTTATAATAGTTATTTACCAAGACTAACTAGTTAATTGAAAGAGTATTTATCTAAGAGTTTATAGTTAACTTACTTAACCTAGTATTATGGTATTTCAAAAGCCTTGGTTAGAAACTACCAAGCTAAGTAGTTAGTCACAATCATGGAATTTAACTAAGTGACAAGGATGGATAACCAACTTATTAAATTACCTTATTTAAGTCAAGTAAATTGTTATACGAGCTTATGTTTAAGTTATTAATGTCTTATCGATTTGTAGTCATGTTTCATCAAGCTTAATCGATCAAGTTTAGTTTTATTTTCTTATTATTATTTACTACACATGTAAGTAGTAGATTCAATACCTTTTGAAATACTGAGTAGAAATGTTTCTATGTACGCAGGTATAGGAGCATATGAGCATAGGAGTGACAAGATGGATGCACTCAACATTAGTTCTAGTTTTATTTTTATTGTATTAGTATTTTATTATTAGACTTTTGCTGAGAATGGTATGATATTATTAGTATATTATATGGACATAAAGACATATGTAATAGTGTTATTGTTGGAAGATGATTCAATCGATTTTTAATATTTTTTCAATTGTTCAAATTGTGATATTATGTTATAATTCTTGACTTATATTATACAATGTTATGCATGAACGTTTAGGGGATAATGCATGTAATAGCCTTTCCAAGGATTATGCATGTTAGAATTGAGGTCATTACAGGTGAATCAAGTAAGCTAAAAACATCTAAGAAAAGAAAATTAAATGCTTTTGAAAAACAACATGGAAGGAGGACAACTTGTCACTTTTGTGGAAAGAAAGGACATGTGAAGGCTAAGTGCAAAGTGATGAGTGAGTATCGTTCCTGTGAGGATTTGATGTTCTAATGTTATTGTTGATAACTACATTATTAAACCTAATGTATTGTCTATAGAGAATATATGATATAATGGAAATCTACTTTAAACTATTAAGATGAGCAAGGGTGTGAAACTGGTATAACTACCTCAATTCAGAAAATGATGCAAAGGCATAAAAGTGAAAATATCAGCCTAAGTTAACACAAATTTTCTTAATGAAAATAAATCTAGGATGGATATATTTACATAGTTAATAAATAGCACAACTTGTTGTGTTAATCAAGTTACACATAATTGTAGTTGATATCCAGGGAAACAAGTTTAATTGTAATGGGCTTCCACATCTTACTACAAACAACCGCCCTGACATCATTCCACATTCTTGTACATATGAAATCAAATTAGTGCTTTACGATCAACTCCTTATGTGGTTATTTATGATTCTAATGCATACCTACAGTTAGAATCATAAATTACTTCATCCAAATACTTCATCTATTTGTCTATTCCTAGAACCTAACAAAATCTCTTACTCATGTAGGAGTTAGTTGCTCTCTTGAAGCATTAAGAATATATATGAAGTAATAAATCTAAATTAATGTATCAAAAAACACAAACAAGATATATTACATATCAATTAAGGTCTATCACACACTAGATCACTACCCATGTAAGAGTAATAATGCATTTGAAGCTCAGCAAAGAAGACAACATTGTAAGAAGAAAAGGGAAAAGGTTATGCAAATCTATGATGATGAGGCCTTGGCGTGAACTTCTCTTCGACAATGTTTCTTTCCTTACAACTTGGCTTCCACAGCTCCTTCTCTAGAGACCTTCGACTCCTTCCTTGGATTGGCAATGTAAACGTAGAAAGGAAGGCAAAGATAGGAAGAATGAGTTTTTTTTATTCAAAAAGAGTAGGTGTAACACCCCAATCCGGTTTACTCTCAACCCGGACCAGAACTGTTACAAAGGATCGAACTACTCGTAAACCGATTAAGTTGGCTGACCCAAAACCTAAACGGCTACGACATAACCCTCTCGACGTCTCAAGATGGAGCACGCCGCTAATGCGCAAACAATATATGAATGAGATGCAAACCCTAACAGGATACTACGTGAATGCCATGATAATAACCACACACCAAAATAATTAAAATAGCAACAAAATTCATAAAACCTGGAATAAAACGGACAGAACCTCCCCTAAAAGTGCAATAAGGGGACGACCTGTTAAAATACGACACAATATAGTATATATATAAAACAATAATTTATATCGCAATAGACTTCAAATCATCCACACATACTGTAATTGGGTCTAGCCCACCTGCAATCTCATACTCAGCTCATTTGGTTCCTTTTCATTTCAGCATAGCACATCATTAGAGCTTTTCTCAAAACATTTCCACGCATTTCTAAAACATGGCATACAAGCCTCACAAACACATGCATAAATACCAATATGTAAATCTACTACAAAAGCCAATCACATCACATCTTACGCAAAAGTCGGCGCGGCACCAGGTATGTGTGTGCAATGCAAGCGCTACTCCTTCGTCAAGGCCGGCATACGCCATTCATCATTCTCACCTACATATAGTAGAAAAACGTCAGCAACGGGTGTCACTGGTCCGGAAATAACTAATATCAAACTGGAACATGAGAGCAAACTCTCATGGAAAGCAAACCATCATATATCTTCCTCAAGAACTCTCATAAGGGCAACTACAGAGGAGCCGTCGAGCAGCTGACTCAACAGCATCCCGATCTATCTGGTACTGTGCCGCTCACGACACTTCTTTTTCAGTACTTCACGTAAAATTTTATCCTAAGCCCTCTCCGAACCTCCATATTACTCCTGGCCTTGAGCACGTAGGCCGAGCACTCTCAGGCAGTCGCCTTTAGTACCCTTTGAACCACAAGTCCGGACATGCGCTGTACTAAACAGTACCCGTAAACCTCCACGTCCTCCGGGTGTGAGGAACTCAAACGCGGAGTTGTCAGGATCCCTCGGGAATGGAACAGTCCGCTGGCACTAATCCAGAGCCCGCTTTGACTGGCACGACATCCGCTCATGGCACGTGCAAGTCGACTCATCTTCTCTTGTCTCACTGAAAACTCGATAAAACTATTTATAGGGCTGGGTCGGGATTTATTATAATAGGCCCGAAGGCAACTTGAGGTGGATCTTATTTTCGAAAACAAGCTCGAGGGATCTCATCCTCGAGGGTTATTAATTCCGAAAACAATCGACCAGATGACACGTGTTAGGTGGGGTCCAATAAATCATCCACCTGACACGTCCTACGATCAATAAATCAAATCACCGATAGAGTAGAGCGATAAAACCTGAGAAGCGTGTCCTAACGGACCTGTCAGAAGCTCCAAGCGCAGTCTCGTGCCTAGACGGCGAGCTCCTGCAACGAACCTACATGAACATAACTATTTACTAACGCCCATACATATATGATGCACGCCTATATAACTAATATATCCACATTCATACATGAATCTAATCAAACATGACAATCATCTCAACAATCACACTAAATCTCTAATTGTCAAGCAAGTTAATAATTTTATGATTTCATACGTTACTTATTACCTAGCACTTTTAATTCCAATTTCAAAACATACCTATTCTAATTAGGTGACAATGGTTTAATCAATTTAATCCGTTTAACTTAATACTAGCATGCAAAACCTAAATCATGCAAATTCATAAATTAACTAGTTAACAAGCATTTAATTAACTATTCAGTGGTTTACTAACAATTTCATTAGTGAGCATTTACATCACACAACACAATCTACGCTAATCATCACATGTTTATCATAATTCACGATTAATTAAACTAAAATCATGAAGTTAATAAAATTAATTCTAATATGCTACCATGACCACAACATGTATGTAATAATTCTAAAAAAGAAGGAAGAACCACCTCGCGATCGGCGCTGAAATTGGTGCCGACGGACGAAGGCGGTGAAGGCGAGTCGGCGGTTTTCCGGCGACTGTGCCGGCGGTTTTCCAGCAGTTCCGGTGGTTTTCCGGCGACTGCTCCGGCGAGGCAATCGGAGGTAGGGGTTAGCACCATCTCGGTGAGCTGGACCCAATGGTGGTGACGAC
The DNA here is from genome assembly GCA_033002965.1 of Piper betle. NCBI lineage: Eukaryota > Viridiplantae > Streptophyta > Magnoliopsida > Piperales > Piperaceae > Piper > Piper betle. Next base: position 62,079 of record JAURVB010001153.1, on the reverse strand, counting down.
AAGGGCAACCGCGGCGGCGATGGCCACCGACGGCGGCATCGAGTGCGGTCGGGGCGGTCGGCCGCTCCGATCAGACCCACGGCCAGCCTCGACGGCGGCGCTAGGCAGGGGGAAAGGTAGGGGAAGTCGAGGGGAGAAGCTCCGACGTCACGGCGGCGGCGGTCCGGCGCAGACGGTGGCAGAATCGCGTCGGGAACGGCAGGAAATCGAGGGCGATTTCCGGCGTCGCGACGGCTGGACGGTGGCCGGGCGTGGTCGAGGCGGCAAGGCGACGGCACGACCGGGCTGGGCGGCGTCGATCGGCGGCGAGGTGGCGTCGACGGCGGTGGCAAAATCTCAAGGGCGGCGGCGGTGAAGACGTCGGGTTTGGGGAGGAAGATGAGAAGTATAGGGGGTGGCAAAGTTGTAAATAAGACTTGACTCGACACCGGCTCGAGTCAAGAATGATAACTGACTCGGAATAAATCCTAGAAAAATCCAGAAAAATTGGGAAAAATCCCATAAAATCAAACAAAACATCACAACATCCAAATGACATGTCGTATAACTAATAACCCACCCGAATACCATCTAACGCGTCCTAATGCGTTATTCGGCCTAAACTAATTCTACGGTCACAACATGAAAAAAAATAAAATCATCAACTGTATACTCTCATATCTACTGATAACTCAGTCTGCTGATGCGTATCTGACGCTATCATCGATACTTGGGTATACATGAACCCTCATAGCACGTGCACACGGTCGGCCTCGGCCCCGCACACGTGTTCTGAAAGCTGAACCGACTCGAACCACGGTCAAACCGACCGGCTAACGACTATAAAACCCTGACTCGAGTCGCGGGTTTTACATATATATATATATATACCATAATGCTGCAATGCATTGCCAGGCATGACTCTAGGGCGTTGGATTTCATCCAAAGGCTCACATCCCCCTAAGCCCGCCCGACCCGCACGCCCCTCCTTCCCACGCACCGCCCCACCCCACCGCGCCACTACCCGCTGCCGTGGCCCCCTGCCCTGCCACCGCCCGACGCCGGCCACCACCCTCCTCCCCCGTTCGGCCACCGCCCATCACTACGGCCCCTACCCCTAGCCGGCATCCCTACTACTACCAACGCCGCCCCTCTCCACCATCGTCTGACGCTGCAGCCCCTCTCCCTCGCCCGCGTCGGCGCTGCCACCCCCACCCCCAACCACCGCCCGATGCAGTGCATAGCAGACGGGCTTCTATATATATACAAAAAGACTATGCTGCGTTGCATGCGTTTGTTGTGCATGCAGCACAACAAATCCTAGCTGTTGGATCAAATCGATTAAGCAGCTCGGACGCTCGATGACGCTTGGGGGGGGGGGGGGCGGAGAGAGGAAGGAGAAGAGGAGAGAATGACGCTCGATAGCAATTCCGTAATAAAAAACTTGATACAATCCTAACTCGGGTCAAATTCAAAAAATAAATAAAATAATTTCGTGATAAAAATTTGACTCTATCCCTACTCGAGTCAATATTACAAAATAAATTTTAGAAAATAATAAAATAATTTTGTAAAAAACTTGACTTGATCCCGCGCGAGATAAAGTAAAGTTTTTATTAAGAAATAAATTTTAAAAAATAAAATAATTTCGTAATAAAAACTTAACTCAATCTCAACTCAAGTTAATATTGACTCGTGTTGGGAGTGAGTAAAGTTTTTATTTTATTTTATTTTATTTTTAAAATTTTTCTAAATTTTATTTTGTAATATTAACTCGAGTAAGGAGTGAGTCAAGTTTTTATTTTTTATTTTTTTAAAATTTATTTCGTAATATTGATTTGAGTCGTGAGCGAGTCAAATTTTTATTACAAAATTATCATTGCCATTTCCTACCCCCTTTCCCACCTCTGTTTTGTCGCGTGGCCTGGGCAGCCCCGCTCGCGGCGACCCCCACCCTCGGCAACCCTTGCCCCCAGCCGCCGCCTGGGGTGCTCATCTTGGGAAAACTTTCTCTAATTCCTTCTTGTATAGACTTTTATGGCTTTAGGATGTTCAACCCATCTCAAATAAGTTTCTTCTTCATGATTTTAGTAAATGTTAGGATGCAAATTAGGCATAGGAATTATCTCATTTTGTGCGTCATCACGTATTCACAAAAAATAAACAAGTCCATCACTAACTGGTTTAGCAAAGTAAAGTGATCCTCCATAGATAACAGGTTTGTGTAATGAAAAAAAATTATAGAAGGCTTATTTTGTTTCGAGTTCCATCAAATTTATGCTTAATCAGCTATTTTGTTTGTATCAACCAAATATTTTAGGCATATCAGATCCTGAGAAAATGAAGATCACAACTTAACCACTCAAAATATTTCGAGACATGCTGTAAATAAGGGAGGTTATTGCCAGGTTAATAGCCAATCACCAAAGAAGCTTAGTGATTTTATAGTAGCACAGTAGAAAATGTTGCTCTAGTCGGCTTTAATAAAAACAATATATTCATGGTTTACGTCTCGTCTCCCCTCATTCCGGAGACGGGCAAAGTCACGGAACTCTCTAAAGTTGGGTCATATTATACGCAAGTGCCATAGATAAACTCATAAACAAACACTAATCACTTAACATATGTTCTTAGTTTGGTTTAAAATGACATGTGATTTGGGATACCCATGCTGATGTAGGACAGCCACGTAGGAGATTTTCTGTTTCTAACTCTCGACCGACCTTTTTTTTTCACTCGACTCAACTTCAATTGAAAATAAAAAATACCGCCTCATTGAAACCCAAACAAACAACTAATGTGATCACGCACCAGCACAAACCGACTATCAACATGGAACATCAAACATGTGAAACAAACTAATATGACTTTAATACAGCAAACTATAAATGATGATGGCTACACTATAGATGATGATGACAAAACAATATGATTCATTTTTTTTACAGCAGTTCAGGCTCAGAATGGCTAAAAGGAAACATTAGCTATACAGAAAAATAATCAAGACTGTCAAATTGCTACTAACCAATATTAAAAGCCAACCCTTGCTCGAGTTGCCAATTCCATCTGATGTAGAGGTTCTCAAAGTCGCAAAACATGTCTGCTACTAACTTGAAATCAGAAATACAGATAATGAAAAAGCTGATAACCAGAACACCAAGTTCTCCCTTGCACATGCTTTATTGCTTAGATGAGATCTCAAGTTTCAATCCATACGTGCATGAAAATAGCAAAAGATAAAAAGGGTTTAAAGAAATTAATACTTCAACCAATATAAAAACTCAGGTACAAGTAGTTCATTTTTTTGACCAACTTAACAAACAACTTCCTCACAGAAACGCTGGCAAACGTTTTTGAGGATAAAAATTTTAATCGATTTGACCCAGCCATAGCTTACAAGAGATTATGTTAGGGCAGCTCAGGATGTTGAAAATCTGATATGATACTCTTAATTAAATGGGAATGAAATTTATCATTTCATTGTATAATTTTCATTTCTAGAAGGGAACTCAAAGTATAAACAGTAAAGACATTCAAATCTCTAATAGTAATACCAGAAAATTCTCACTAATGATTACTAGTAACTTAAGTGTCTAAAAAATTGCTAGTATGAAATCACGCCTCAAACTCTGTTCTCTTTGCCTCAGTAATCACATGATTTGGCTTGAGTAACTTAGCATACACAGAAGCAACCGAATCATCAGGTGCAACGTGTCCAGCTGAATGCCTGAAATGTACTTATTTGATAACAAAAAGAAAATCACAAAGCTTTTTCTTACCTTAATAAGCTATTTTCTCTCTGCATTTCATCCATTTGAGGTGGAAAAAACCATGGTTCATTAAAAAAATAGCTTGAGTAACTTAGCTTGCGCAGAAGCAAAAGTAACCGAATCATCAGGTGCAATGTGTCTAGCTGAATGCCTGAAATATACCTATTTGATAACAAAAAGATAATTACAAAGTTTTCTTACCTTAATAAGTTAATTTCTCTCAGCATTTCATCTATTTGAGATGGAATGTAACACCCCGATTTGGGTTCACCGAAGAACCAAATCAGAATGGTTACGAACAAGTAAAGTCTTAATCAATTAAGAGTGGAAGACATTATTAAATATACATGACAACACATTAAGTATAGATAAAAGTACGAAATAAAACAATGGCGTGTTGAGTTCAAGTGTGTGTAGCATTTATCTATCTTTCCATCAAGGTGACCCACACATAAGAACACGAGACCTACATATGTAAAAAAAAATTGTCAGGAATGAGTGTTACTTGTCCGGAAAATAACTAATACAACCTATTAAGTTGAATCTGATATTCTACAAGGAAGGCAAAGACGTATATATGTTCTTAATCTGAACTCTCAAAGGGCATATACTGATAAGCCATTAAACTGCACACTCAATAGCATCTGAAACTATATTGGTGCTATGCCAGTCTTGACAAATGTCTTTCTCAGCAATAATTGGACCCACTCTCGGGAAAAAGCACAATCCTTAAGCCCTATCCAAACTATTATATAACACCTAGCGAAGAGCACAATGACCTATTACTCTTAGGCAATCTTCGTACCCTTTGATACCACAAATCTAGACATGCGTTGTAGAGAATAGTACCCATCTACTCCATACCTTTTCGGATATGAAAAAGCTTAAGATATAGAGATGTTTTGATCCGTTGGGAATGGAACAACCCTCTCACTAATTCAGAGCCCGTTGCGACCTATATATGTGTTTGCTTAGGGTATACACGAGGTCAAATTCATCAACTCTCGGTTCACTAAAAATTTGATGAAAACTGTATATGGTGTTGGGAAGGAAATTACATAAATAGGCCTGAACATAACGTGAGGTAGATCTAAGTTCGAAAATAACTCGAGGGATCTCATCTTCAAGGGTTAGCAATCATAAAAGTAACATATGTCTATATAGCCCGTGCTAAGTGGGGTTCGATAAACAACCACTTAACACATCAAACGATCTGGAAATCAAATCAAAGATAGACTAAAGCGATAAAGATGAGAGCAGTCTCAATGGACCTGTGGTCCAAGGTCCAAACGCATAAGCAGATCTACGGCAAGCATAGATTATGGAAACTACATTGGAACCTACTACTAAGTAAAATCCTAACAACTCTATATTTTGCATGGTCATGGTGTATGCTTGCATAATGAGAACATCTCAAATAAAAGGACAATGCAAAGGAAATACTTGAATACTATTTAGCACACAAAATGAGGCACACACAAAGAAACTAGAATAAATTATCCAATAAAACTAGCCAAATAAATAAAAGAACAATAAATAAAATAATGAGTGCTCTAGTAAATATCAAGAAATGAAAAAAACAAAACTAGTAAATAACAAATTAATTTCTTATGAAGATAAATAAATAAATAAATAATAAGTAAATAGAAATTTAATAAATAAATAAATAAACTCATGAATATATAGATGAATAATAAATATGTAAAAATAAATAAAACCCTAGTCACAAATAACAATAATAATATAAATAACACTAGATAAATATGCAACTACATGCAAATAACATTAACACATACACGTGTCAGTAAACATATAAATAAATAAATAAAATAAGAATAATTTAATAAATAAATTAAATACTTATAATAATTAGTAATGAATAATAACAATGTAATTATCAAGATATATGAATACATCTAGATGCTAGTAAATGATAACATGTGCAAGCAAATAAATAAATAGATAATTAAATAATTAAATAATATTTGATATGTATGAATAAAATTAATATTAATAAGAAATTATATCATCAGTAATAATAAATAGTCTTATGAGCATGCATCATAATTGATAAAAATATAAATAACAAGAAATAAATAATAATGAATAAATAAATAGTAAATAAATAAAATAAATAACAAATAAAGACAAATGTTCACAACATCGAAATATACTACATAACGTAAAAATGCATATAAACTAATTTAGGGAGTCTCAAATTACCAAAACGTTCGAGAAATGGATGAAAACATACAAAAATGGCCAACCGAGTCAACCTAGGCAAGTCACTCTAAGTTGACTCAGCCGAGTCGAGCTCCTGGGGGAGTTGGTGTAACGACCCCGGCCCAAAGTGCAACGTAATGGGCCTAAGTCATTTTTAAAATGGTTAACCCAAGTGAAAGATCTATAGTTCATTCTCACTTATAAACAGGATCTTCTCCCAATAGGTATTAGATGTGGGTCTAAGTTAAGGGATCTCACAATCCACCCACCTTAAGAAATTTCGTCCCTGAAATGCCTATACTTGGCCCATTGCTAGCCCCAGCCAACGACCTTTCTGGCCCGTGACCGACAGCTTACGTAACGTCTCTAGTCCAGCCCATCATCTAACACAGAACCAGGTTGCTCTGATACCACCTATAACGACCCGGCCCAAAGTGCAACGTAATGGGCCTAAGTCATTTCTTTAAAATGGTTAACCCAAGTTAAAGATCTATAGTTCATTCTCACTTGAATCTGAGTTATAAAATGTGAGCTTGTGGGAAACTTGGCTCGATACCACCTACAATAACTCTTACCAAGCCAGTACAGGGATCGCACCATTTGAAGCCTTATATGGTAGGCTCTGTAGATCTCCATCGTGCTGGCTGGAGTCTACCAAAATTTTTTTCCCTGGGCTTTACAATCTTCCCAACTTGGAAATCTAGGTCCTTCCTTCGAGTATCAGCATAACTCTTTTGTCGATCCTCAGCTGCCTTAAGTCTTTACTGAATGAGTTTCACCTTTTCAGTTGCTTCCCTCACCATCTCTGGCCCGACTATAATTGCTTCGGTACCAGTAGGTATTAGATGTGAGACTAAGTTGAGGGATCTCACAGTTGGGCAACTTGGTCAGCTGGGCCAGATCACGGACGAGTTTGGACAAGTGGATGCGGATGTAGACATAGATTGGAAAACATGGGCGCGGACTGGGCTACAGCAAATGCGGACAAGAGGACGTGAATAGGGCAAACCCGCACCAAATAGACTGCCAGTGCCCGTGGCAGGTAATTGCCAACGACAATGAGCCTAGGGTCACTGCCTTTTGGGATAGATTGCCCAGGCAATGAGGAACATGGTGGTGGTGGCAAATGACAAAGTCCAATTGCTGGCTAGTTAAGAAACAGCTGGAAAGCAAGGCAATTGCCGCTAGGAGTGGCGACGTTGCCAGCTTTGATCGCGGCCACAATAGTGATTGGGGTTGGTCTCAAATGAATGCCTCTATGAAGGCAAGCTGTCTGGGTGGTCGGCTTTACTGGAGGAGGCTCGCTGGCTCTGAAAGGCTCGGGTGGCGGAAATTAACGAACAAAACGTCATTGCCAGCGGCTACTACTGTGGTGCCGGTAGAGGTGACGAGTATGGATTGATAGCTTGTTGTGAGGCAGTAACGATCATATTGTCCCGGTGGCCGGAGGAGGGAAGGAGACTAGCTGGCAGTGAGCTGAAATGGCAAGGGCATTAAGGGTGGAAAATCCTCCATAAATGTGGGAAAAATACCAAGTAAAAGAGAAGCCCATTGCTAGGGCTGAAGTGGACCGTCCAAGTCTTGCCATGTGGCCCGATTGAACGCCTGACAACTCATGGGCTTAGTGGGGTCCACCTAGGATACATACAATTATATATAGACGAAATGCTTAGATCGATGAAAGAATGCTAAATGGGCCCAAAACTTTGAAGTCAATCGTACGAATATCTGAGACTCGCATCAAACTAGGCCCACTGGTGCAATTTGGTAGTTTGAAATCCCTAACATGTATATAAATGAGATACCCTGAAAAAGCCAAATGAATACATTGCAATGACCTAGATCTAGCCCTAAAACCCTTGGCTAACACAAGCAAAAATCTGTACACCTCACATATACGCTAATAACTCATGTTCTTCTGTAGCATAATTGAAGCTATCATTTGTATATCGGGCATACTGAGTCTCCATAACATGCTTATACGTCCATCTAGGCCCATACTCATGGTCTAAAAGTGGAATTGACTCGAACCAATACAGGCCCTAACTGGACAAGGCAACAAGTGGGTAAAACACTAACCCGAAGCTGCGGTTTTACAACCTCTAATCCTTATAAAAATTTTATCCCCTGTATTTCCCACATCAACTGCGATCGGAGGACTCATGTAACACCCCGTTTTGGTTCACCAGTGAACCAACCTGAAAATGTTACTAGCGACCAAACCATTTGCTAATCTACTAGATTTGGTTAAGTTGATGGGGATCTACCCTCGGTGTCTTATGATGGTGATGTAGCATGCAAAACATGGATGGGATGCTTAAGTTCTAACATTGTACTACATGCATGCCATGATATGTAAACAAGTACACAAACAAACCAAATAAATGAAAAGTTCAAAAGAAATATTTATTTTGAAAACAAAACGGACAAAGTTTCCCCTAAAAGTGCAATAGGGGCCACCCTGTTAACGACAAACAGTATATATATTTATAATAATAAAATTGAAAACGCAGGCCAAACACAGCCATGTTTTTCACATTCTAGTTATCCTCGCTCCATAGCTCACCCTGTTTATTTTCCACTTTCCATTTTCATTCACATGCATAATATCTATAGCAGTTTACAGGATAGCATTCAAATCTCATTATCTACATAGTTCATACATAACACGATTAAAGTTGGTAGGTACATGTATGAGCAATTTCAATACTGCTCCTCCGCAGCCCCAACAGTGCTCATCCCTCACGGTTCTTGTAAAACACGTGATTCAAGTTATGGTTTTATAGTCTGAACCAATCGGTTCGACTATTATTTTCAGTTAGGTCAATTTCAGAACAAGCATACCAAGCCGAGGGCGGTCTTGTGTTATGAACTATGAGAGTCATGTGTGCCGAAGTATATAATGATAACGTCAGTAAGAGAACAGCAAAATGAGTTATCATAATATACAAGAGTACGCCGGTTTTTTCTTTATTTATTTTATTTAAATCGTAGAATTATTTTTGGCCAAATAACGATTAGGATGTATTACTGAGTAGGAGCTCACTGCCTAGATGCGTGGACATGATTTGATTTTCTACCAGGTCCATTTAAGACTTGTTTCCTATTTTACATTCTATTCTATTGTGTATTGTTTTATTACTTGTAGAATGAGTTAAGTGGTATTTTATCGGATGTCACTTAACCCGGGCCATTTAATCAACTAGTTTTGTGGATTAGTAACCATTGAGGATGAGATCCCTTGAGTATGTTTTCGAAAATAAGATCCACCACAAGTTGCCTTCGGGCATATTATATAAATCCCTTTCCAGACTTATATATAGTTTTATCGAGTTTTGAGTGAAACGAGAGATGGGAAACCAACTAGTATGTACCATGAGCGGGTGCACATGCCAGTCAAAGCAGACTCTAGATTAGTGAGCAGGTTATTCCAATCCCGAGGGTTCCTAACAATTCCCATTTTGAGTTCCTCACACTTGGAGAAACATGGAGGTTTACGGGTACTATTTAGTACAAGGCATGTCCGGACTTGTGGCTCAAAGGGTACTAAAGGCGACTGCTTGAGAGTATTTGGTCTTCGTGGTCAAAGCGAGGAGACTTATGGAGGTAAGGAGAGGGTTTATGATTATACTAGTAATCCTGAGGGACCAGAAAATGAAATGAGAAAATGCCGAGAGAGGCATCTGCAACAATTAAAAGTTGACTCGGCTCCGACTCAAGTTAAAAATAATAACTAACTCGTAATAAATCCTTTAAAAAATCCAAAAAATAGAGAAAATTCCCATAAAATATAATACACACCATAACGCCACAATGACATGTTCTATAACTATTAGCCCACCCCAACTTCCCTATAACACGACCTACTACGTTATTCGGCATACAAAACTTCTACGATCAAATACATAAAAAATTTTAATGCATATTTTCGTATACTCTGATCTGATAACTAATTTCTCACAATCTTTCTGACACTATCATCATATACTCAGGTACACTTGACCCTCATAAATCATAACTCACGGTTGGTCTCAACTCAGTACATGGTTCATGAAACTCACTCTACTTGAACCGATGGTTGAACAAACCAGTCCGCTAATGCAAAACTCTAACTCGAGTTACGGGTTTTATAACCTTTCTTCCTTGGAAAAATTTTTCCTCAAAATTTTAAACAAGGAAGTTTCAAACTCATCCATAATATGAAAAAGTAATCTCTAGTTAGGTAGCTGGTTGTGAAGATGGTTGCTTGAATATCTCCGGGTATTGCTTCTTCATCTCAAACTTATGTTCCCATGTAGATTCTTCAACTGCACTTCGAGTCCATTGCACTCATGCTAGGGGAACTTCTTTTCCTCGAAGAATCTTCACTCTGTGATCCACAATCCGAACTGCATCATCCGGATACACAGGTCAGATTGCAGCTCTATCTCTCTAAAACTGACAATATGAGAGTTGTCTGGATGATATTTCTTTAGCATTGACACATGTAAGACATTGTGTATAGCTGATAGGTGAGGTGGCAATGCTAGCCAGTAAGCCACTGGTCCAATGTGCTAGATCACATCAAACAGTCCAATATATTGCGGATTGAGTTTCCCTCGCATCCGGAATCTCGTGTTTCCCTTAGTCAAAGAGACCTTCTAGAGAACGTAATCTCCTAACACGAAATAAATCTCACGTCTGCACTGAACAACATAACTTTTCTGTCATTCCTGGGCTGACCTCACTCTCTTCCTGCTTAGCATTACCACTTCCTCGGTCTACTAGATCATCTCTGGCCCAACTACTACTAGCTCGTTGCCTTGTACCCAGCGAACCTCTATACGTGTCTTCGGCTATTCCCACTATATTATTGCCTCTATCTTGGCTAGATCTACCGAGATGCGTGATGTTGATATGATATGGCTAAGAAAGTTCACCTCTAAAAACCAAAAACTACACTTCAAAAACTTCCCATACAACCTATGATCTCTCAGCATTTGCAACACTATCTCAGATGTTGCTCATGTTCTTCCCTCTACGAAGACTATACCAGTATGTTGTCTACAAAGATGATTACAAACTGGTCTAAATATAGATTGAACACTCTATTCATCAAGTCCATAAATGCTGCTGAGCATTGATCAATCCAAAAGGCATGACTAAAAACTCTTAGTGTTCATTTCTCGTCCTAAGTGCAATCTTCGGGATATCTTCTACTCTAATCTTCAACTTGTAGTATTCTGATCTCAAATCGTTCTCTAGGAAGATGACTACTGTAAAACCCTAATTTTTTCCCCTTATGACCCTATTATATTTTCGAAGATGAAAATTACCAACTTGGGGAGATTGTAAAATCCCCAAAATAATTAGGTTATTTTATTTAGGGTTTTATAAATCTTGGTACAAATCTTAAATATTATTTAATTCAATTAATTCTTGAGAATCAATATCATAAATTATCAATTATTACCTTTAGCAAATTGGTACGGTGGTATTTATGGATGGTTTTAAATAAGTTTTATTTATTGAATTTTTGGGATTGGGAGTTGTAAGTGTGATTTGACACTCATTCGTATTCACTTAATAGTCAGATTTTGACTTTTTGTTATCACATTAATGGTTGGTATTTAATATAGTTATGTGTAATTACATTTTTTTCATAGAAATTTAATATAGTGACTTCTTAAATTCTACATATATTCTTCTATATAAAGGAGAATTCTATTTATTGTAAACTGAAACATCCTCTTAATAATTTGTGAGCACATTTGGCTCACAAAGGAAAAGCTTTAGAGAAGTTTCATTCATCACAATTTCAGGTCCATCTAATTACTCAAAATTTTATATATTCATATTTGGGAGTCTTGATTGGCATGAGCTCACATTCGATGACCATGCGTCGAGCGTAACCGGGGTTAAAGAATTGACTCAGTCCATCATGGGGCAGCACGCTTAAAATTCTTGAATGATTAAATATCTGCCGCCATGCTGAAAGGGTGACATGGCGCAATGGTGCAAGAATACTCATTATGCACTTGTGATACCGAGAGGGTGAGTCAATGTTAAATATCAATAACTATAGGCCGTGGGCTATGTAGCGTGTGTGCGCATACATGGGATTGTAGCTAGATGAGGCGGCCACCCTCTCAGCATAATAAGAGTTCGACATAGACTCATAATCACTTGAAAGGTTTAATTAATGATCTTGTAGAATATATTAACTTGTTTCTTGTAATTATATAACTTAGTGCTTTTATCATTAACGTGGAATTGCCTTCGTAGGTGTGAACATGGAAGGATGGGTAGAGTCGGGACAGCTAGAAGTCTCAGTTATTAGACTTTTGAATTTTTTTTCTTATATGTTATGATACTTCTAGATTGTTTGCATGGTAGTGGGATTTTGGTTTGGTTCATGGGGCTTAGATTATTCTGAGCATTTGTTATATTAAATTTTATGTTATGGGTTTATTTTAAATCTTGAAAATTAATAGACAATTAATTTATGAGATACTTAGCATCACATAGTAACACTTGGCTCGTGGATCGAAACGGGTGGGTCATTACAAGTGCTATCAGAGCTGTGTTTCCCATGGAACCTTTGCAAATCAATCCTTACCTTGTTTAAAGTCTAAGAGTCCACTCTCCCAAAGGCAAATTTTTAATATATAAGTATTGATTATTCTTTTATAGAATTCATTTTTATTGTTTTAGATGGTAAGTAATTATGGGTGTGCACAAAATGGGTTGCGGGTGAAACAACGATATTAGGTAGTTAAAGATATTTATTTCTAAAAAAAATTATGTCGGTATGATGTAAAAATAAATTGTTAAATAATTAGAAAATAATGTGGAAGAAGTTGATAGGACACTTTAAATCATACATTATGTATAACTATGTACTTTTTATTGCTTGAAAAAAATTTTAAAAATTACAAAGAAGAAGAAAGAGATGAAGTAACGCCAATAGTATTATTAATCATGAAGAAATGTTTTGAAGAGTTGATGGAAAAAAATTCCTTAGTGGGGATTGAGGTGACGACTTCTAGATTCGGAACAAGTAGTAAGTTGAACAGAAAATTAAGAGGGAACCTTTTGAATGCTATGAGACCCCAAGGTATACTGTAGATAATTGATTTATGGAGAGATATCTTTAGCATATTAACAAGCTTCTATTTTGTTAGATGGCATTCTAGAAGTGTGTTAAAGCATAGCACAAGTATGGGACGGTGTGTCACGTATGTGTCATGCTAGGTGAACGTGGCACTTAACCAATGAGTGTATATAATAAGACACCTTTATAATCAGAGGTGTTATCTAGGTAATATAGGTGGTATGGGATACCTGTACAATATGGATGATAGTGTCATGGACAGTATGCCCCACTTTAGCTATGCATATGAGTAGTAATGCTTAAATCAAGAAAAAAAATGCATCGATGAATTATATAGTTTTCTATGCGGCAAAATATGAGTTTCTGAAAAGTAAAGACACCAATGAAGCATAGAGATATATATAGAGTAATTTAAAATGATTACTCAAATGCAATAGAAGATCAACTTTTGAAGTGTCATGGAACAATTTGGCTTTAAGTTGTAGAAGTAGTAAATAGTAGATCAAATTGACTCACATGATCAACCATCACAAAGTAGAAGCGGAAAAAAAATTGTAAATCGTGATTTTTAAAAAATAAACTTTTATAAGAAAATGTGAAGATATTTAAACTAACTTCTATAGAGGTAGATGCAAGTATACCAACACATAATGGAAGAAATGCCTACAATAGAATCAGAAAGAAGTTAAATGAATGAGTAATTTTCTCTTAACCTTATTATATTTTTGACAAAAAAATTCCTAAGCTGGGGAGATTGTAAAACCCTAATTTTTCTCTTTATGAAGGATAAAAATTCCCAAGCTCGGGAGATTGTAAAACCCCCAAAATAATTAGTTTATTTTATTTAGGGTTTTGTAAATCTTGGTATGAAACTTAAATATTATTTAATTAAATTAATTCTTAAAAATCAATATTATAAATTATCAAATATTACCTATAGCGTATTTGTATGGTGGTATTTGTGGATGGTTTTAAATAAGTTTTATTTATTGAATTTTTGGGATTGGGAGTTGTGAGTGCCATTTGACACCCATTTGTATTCACTTAATAGTCAGTTTTTAACTTTTATTTATCCCACTAATGGTTGGTATTTAATATAGTTACCTGCGATTTCTACACATATTCTTCTCTATAAAGGAGAATTCTGTTTATTGTTAACTGAAACATTCTCTTGATAGTTTGTGAGCAGATTTGGCTCACAAATGGAAGACTTTAGAGAGGTTTCATTTATATTAGGATCGTTTGTCGTAGGCCTCATCACAATTCTAGGTCTGTATAATTATTAAAAATGTTATATATTTCTATTTAGGTGTCTTGGTTGGCATGAACCCACATTTAACCACCATGTGCCGAGTGCAACCGTGGTCAAAGAATTGACTCAGCCTGACATGACGTAGCACCCTTAAAATTCTTAAAAGTTTAAATACCTACCCCCATGCTGAAAGGGGATGACAGGGCGCAGTGGTGCAAGACTACTCATTATGCACTTGTGATACCGAGAGGGTGAGTCAATGATAAATATCGGTAACTAAAGGCCGTAGGCCAGGTAGTGTGTGTGCTTATACATGGGATTGTATCAAAATGCTGCAATGATTTAATATACAATCCTTTCAAGCTAAAATGGTTCTAAATGAAAACAAAGACTGAATTCACTACCAAAGTATCACCAATTACTTTAAACGGGCAATTGAAAATGCTATACCACAAAATAAAATTCAGAAGAATGAACAGTCCTCAACTTCAGCAACTCATCAATGATAATTACCAAATAGTTGAAAAGAGAAATGTTCGCAATGAAGTCAAACAGACACCATATCAATGCTAGAACAACATTCAAAAGGAGCAGAAGTCATAAAGCAAACTTCAAAAAATAACACAAGCTGTAGGAGACAAAATTGAGTTTCAAATTAAAAAGGACAGGTCAGAGTGCCATCGTGTGACCCAGAGGTCATGAGTTTCGAGTCATGGAACCACCACCCTGCTAAAACACAGGCTAAACCCTTAAGGTCTGACTCTTCCCTAGACCTCGCACATGTGGGAGCTTTTGTTCACTAGGCTGCCCATTTTGAATTGTAATGGACTGATAGTGTGATCTACACCATATTAGTGGACAGTTTATATAACATACTTAGCATTAAGCAAACTAAACATTATGCAGTCACATACTATTAATTTTTCAACAATGTAACTAATAGATGAATGGAACTAAAAAGAATTATCCATAACCAACACAAAACTCTACAAAATAATCCACTGCCTATAAACCTATAAATAATGATATTTACTAAAAACAATCTACTAAGACAAATTTCACAAACAAGCTCAACATGAACATCATATACAATTACTCACTTTGGTTAGCATCCTTTTTGCAAGTATATGGTAATGACGCTGCCAGATCCTCTGACATACCATTGTAGCCACAAGCACACTATAAAATATACCAATGAGAGTGAATAATCCCAGCACGATCAGTCCCACGATAAGTAATAAGGGAAGGCCAGCTTCACCAGCACCCCCCAAGCAACCACATTCACCAGTAGCACTTGCACAGCTTTCAAAACATGTTGTACAATCTGTCCACATACACAAGGTCCCAGGCAAATGGCAATCTGCACACATACTGTATAGCAAACAGGATAAACATTCAAAATCCTGAAACAGACGTGAAGTTATGCCTTTGTAAATGTACAACCCATCGAGTTCCACAATTGACACAAACACTTTAGAAAACAGAATGGACTAATAACCAGATAAGATCAACCACAAATAGGATTTGAATGATCTTGGAATGATGCAAATCCAAAATGTACCATAAAACTTTACCCAGGATGACAGCAGCATAGACATAGTTCTCGACAAGGTTGGGCTAAATCGTTCCGTACTCGTCTATCATAACAGGTAATGAAACATCCAGACAGTCCAAGCAAAGCAAAAAACAGCAATGCTCCTGCACAATTAACAGTATGTTAAGTCCAAATAAATAGTTTGATTAGTCATTAACCACCCAACACCAC
Source organism: Piper betle (assembly GCA_033002965.1). Classification (NCBI taxonomy): domain Eukaryota; kingdom Viridiplantae; phylum Streptophyta; class Magnoliopsida; order Piperales; family Piperaceae; genus Piper; species Piper betle. The sequence goes on along the minus strand of JAURVB010001153.1, from coordinate 45,997 downwards.
TACAAAAATGAAAAAAGAGCAAACCAAAATCATCCTAACTATTGACTACTAGTCGTCTGGCCACGCAATACATGGCTATGTAAAATTTATGCTTCTGTTAATCTTATTCAGACTCGTATAAAACATAAAGCCAATTAAAAGTTCAATCATGTTTACATTTCCCTTTTGTCAATCATAATTGCTTGGTTTAGTAATCCTACTCATTTTTAATATTTATAAAAATTTAAATCAATTTGAAGTAAAATATTAAATGCAATAGAAGTATATTACTATTTAAGTATATTTTGTGAACTCTTGATGAGAATATCTCAAAAGACTGTATTCAAGACGTGAATGATCACTCCAAATATACACGTATAGAATCTCCAACTTTGCTCCTGATATTTCAACATATAAAAGCATAAGAAAAAAGGGGAAGCAAAAAAGTTACTCTAAAAAAACTGCAGGCAGTTCTCAAAATAGAGCCACACAAGCTGCTTTTATTAGAAAACAAAAACAAAGCTGCTAAACTGCATATGCCTAGCCAAGAGGAACCCAAAGCAGCAGTCAACTCAGGGTTGCATACAATCGTTAGCTCACAAATGTAGCTGCACAATCATTTAACGTACAAAATGTCTAGTTTTAACAATGGAGACTATTATCTTCTCAAGGAAGAAATTATAACCCAGAAGTGCCAATCACATAATGAAAGGTGTATGCTTTTTATGCCTAATGGCAGCAAGTTATTAATTTTGTGAAGATAATGTTACCCACCAATCAACACCATCAATGCTCATGCATTGCTGGTCCCTGACAACTTTTTGGTATCAAGTGGATAAAGAAGAAGAATGCTCTCCTTTAATAGCAAGAAAAGCTACTTTCTGTCCCCCAAGATTTATCATGCCGGTTAACAACCACTCCTTGTAAGATTAGAGTCAATTTTCGCATGTGGCAAACTCACAAATACCATGGCTAATCTTTGGAAGTGCTAACTATTTCCTACCTTCCATCTTTGGAACTACGTGTTCGGGTGCATGGGGCAATTACCTTGTAAAGAAAAGGCTACTGCAATAAATGAATTGTGAATTTCACCCTACTGAATTTAGGCTGCATGTCAGTGGGTTTAAAATAATAGATCTAAAAAGATACAGTAGAGATTTTAAACACACTGGGATCTCAAATATCAATGGACCACATTGAATGAAAAGTACAAAAATTCTTGACGATAAGAAAGATTTAATTACTATATCTAATAATCATAGTATCATTAAATAATATGACAATTTGCGATTAACCGGGTCAAATTTCCAAAGTTGAAATCGTTGCAAACAAGTAATGTGAAACAGTTAATCATTCAGTCAAGCCACAAAAGGAAGATGAAGACAAGTAATTGAGAAAATTTGAGCAATAATCAAGGCACAGGGAGTTTGAACGAAAGACAATCTATAATAAAAGGATACGGACAAATTTACCAGAAAATGTAGAAAAAATGCAAGCCCTTTAAGGAAAAAGAAAAATCACATTGAAAAATAATATACGCACAATATCTAAGATAGAATCATCATAATGATGGATCTTACACAAGAAATTCTGTCTCTTTTCAGCAAAATATTGACACTAAACCAGTTTTGGGGGTTTTAATGAAATTTTAATGATATTACCGGTATTGATGCAATCCTAATTGAGATGACAAACAATCAGGTTCACAAGTAGAAAAATATGACCCAAAAATATGCCTCTAGGAGAACATCAAAAATAATATTCCGCTTGTAATGGTTAACAAAGAGGAGGATTACAATAAAGAGTTTAGTGCCCATCTCAGCTAGGTTTGGGCTGATGGCAAAGATGTTTCAATAAGCTTGTTTAAGCATAAAACCTATGCATTTATATGTAAGACCTTATAGCCAATGTAAAGGTTACTTTAAACACAACTTATTGTAAAAATTACAAACTAGACCAGAATGATAAATGAATGATTTAGTCATAGGAAGAGTCATCACCAATTATTTGTCCTTTAGAGTCTTGCATGAGCTTGTTTTACTATAAATCTAAAGCAAATACTCACTGAATGAGAGACCAAATTTGTGGAAATGAAAACATCACCATCCCATCTTCTATTTATTCCTATCCTATGGTTAGCAAAAATTGGATGCAGACATGATAATCAACACATGATTTAGTATGCGACATAAAGCTTTATGTTGGATAATCAAGACATCCTAAATGTACTTGGGTAAAACCTTACTAGTTTGAACCCATTTAAATTGGAAGATATCATAACATTATTTTTGGTCAATTCATTTATTATTACAATGACAAAAAACCCTGGTTTAGCTTTAGTGATGCCTGAGACTTATCAACAATAAACATACATCATCAATAACACTGCATATGATAATCTAATATAGAAGAATCTATTTGTTCCAATGAATTGCCAAACGATGCCAATATTTGGTGGATAGATATCCAATTTCATTTAGAAACCATCAGACAAGTAAAAAGATTTATCCAATCCTAAACAAATCATGGGAACTGGAGAGTCCTAGTCTGGTTGAAGCTTATATGCTCTACAAGTTCACAATAGACTTTGATTCAAATTAGGAAAATAATAAAACTTTGTTAATCTTTACGAACTCCCGAATCCAAACTTGAGTCATCGTCACCATTATTGACACCTTACCCAAGATACAAATGGAACAGGGTTTATATTTGATTGATTGTTTTCATAATCATATAGATGACATAGAATACATAGAATACATGCAGAAATAAAGTGCTAAATTTTATGCCAGATACCCCTTCTTGTCACAATCCTTGAGAGAGAGAGAGAGAGAAATAAAATGGACTTGTTTAAGATCATCATCATACACAGCTTCAAATTCTGTGACAGGCATAATGAGATGATTGTTCAATCTAAAATACTATTATGGGCATTTATGTTGCAAAGATGATATGAAGAAACCCAGTTTGCCTCTAACCTAAATCAACGCAACATGTTCAAACTTGAGCACACATGAAACATTCAAGCAGAAATGTCAGATTCTAGATATATGGCTGCTACTGGAATATAAGAAAATTACCACATATATAGTAAAAAGTGATTCCATTTTCAAAGCCCCACGCCAATCTGAGCCAATTCTGCTGGAATTTGTCAATTTGGTAAACCAAAGAAGCCAAAGAAGCTATCACCTGCACGAAAATTGTGACAGATAAATATTTTATATAGTCCTCGAGCATCAAGAGAATTAGAAAAGAATAAATCAAAAAGAAGCAATCTCAAAAGAAGATGGCCGACTTACAAGCTGCACAGAAGCAAAAATGAAAAGAATATCTCTAGTCACAAAGAAACGAAACTTCAAAGTTCTCCACTTCCTGTCCGCAATAACATGCACTCTCAGATAATAAGGAGCTTTACAGGTTGTACAATGGGAAAAAGCAAACCCTTCCTGCACAAAAATATTTTTGATTATCAAATAACAGAGCTAATGATCTAACATGAAGGAGAATAATTAGCATGCCTAATTATTTTCTCTACGTACAGACGCATTTGAAGACTCTAGATGGAACACACCTTCACAGCTCGCCAATGATCCAGGCATGCACGGTGCACATACTTTGAAGTCCCCTTGCATTTGCAAGGAGCAATAAAATCCCTACCTGCAATTAAAAATGATAAGAAGGCTAATTTCATAAGATAAATTAATTACACGACAAACAAACTCATAGTTTTGGACACCCTGCCCTTGTGAGCGGTCCTGGATTCGAATCTCAGCATGAGCAAGCGCTCAACCATCTTTCCTCCCAACCATCTTTTCTCCCTTGATCGTGATGGGGAGTGCAGTGCTAAGAATACTAGTGCTACTGAGTGGATGAGTGTGTTACTAACAAGTTGCCTCGTAATATTTTTTTTTTTAGAGAAAAGAAAAAAAAACTCCAAAGTTTCGTAAAAGCAGCAACACCACCCAATAAAATTGCCGGCTAATGGTGTTTCCTAGTGATAAAAATGATGACCCTAGTGAATTTGTGGTAGCTATAGGAAGTTGGAAGTTAATTTTTTAACGCCTAGGATTGACAATAACTCCCTTGGGAAACATCAATAGCCAAAATAACCAACAGCGGGGTGGGAACAAGGCATGACACCAAAAGTCAACTCTTGTCACAAGTGCATTCGCAAGTGAAGAAACGAAACAAAGATCAAACAGAAAATTGGAAAGAAAGAGGCAATAATACCTTCAGACTCAAGACAGATACGGCACTGGATTTGATCGCCGGGACCGGCTTCGAGGTCGATCTCGTTGGGGTCGGCAAGTGGCGGAGAAGGGGGCACCAGAGGGGCGGAGGTCTCCCCTATCTTCGCCCATTGAAACGGGATGGGATAGGTTTTGGATGGAATGGATTTGATAAAAACGGATGCAACTCAAAACCCCGCGAGAATCAGAATTGCGAGGGGTAAAGAAAGAAAGGAAGGAAATCCAGAAATAGCTTCCCCATTTGTTTTGCTTGCTTTTGCCGGTTAAGCCCCCTCGCCACCGTCTAAGTCACGGCCCTCTGGTTCTTGATTTGGTCCCCAGCCATTGACAACGCCGCATTTGCCTTCTTAATGGAATCGTTTATTCGCTTGCACAAGCAAAACTGTAAAAAGTCAGAGAACACGGATAAATGGCATTGAAAAAAAACACGGATAAATGGAAGGAAGGCTTCTTTCGCATAACCAGGGGGGTTCCGAAGTTTGTGCTTTTATTATAGGCTAGGCGGAGCATAGCTAGGTTAAGCCTAGGGGTGGGCATCGGTCGGACAAACATCGGACAAGTTATTGTCCGTGTCTGTCCGAAATTTTATCGGACAAAACTTGTCCGACCGAGTTAATGTCCGATTTGTCCGTCGGGCCCGGACAACGTCCGCGGACAGTCCGAAATTATACCCTAATTATTAACTTTAACCCTACTTATCAACCTAATCCGCCGCCGCCGTCGTCGTCGCCGTCGCCGCCGCCACTCGTCGTCGCCGTCGCCGCCGCCGCCGTCGCCGCCACCGCCGCCGCCGTCGCCGCCACCGCCACCGCCACCCACCCCCCACCCCTCGCAGCCCTCTTCGCCGCCCTCCCCCGACCTCCGCCGCCCTCTCCCCGGTCGCCGCCCTCCCCCCGGTCACCGCCCTCCCCCGCCCTCCGCCACCCTCCCCCCGCCTTCCTCCCTCGCCCTCCTCCCGCCCTCCCCCGCCCTCCGCCGCCCCTCCCCCGCCCTCCGCCGCCGTCCCCCCGCCCTCCCCTTTCCTCCTGTCGGCGCCCTACCCCGACCTCCGCCACCGCCTCGACTCCGCCGCCGCCTACCTCCGCTGCCCCGCCTCCGCCGACTGCCTTTGCCACCGCCTGCCTCCGCCAGACCGCCGCCCTCTGCCTCCGCCGGTCCGTGGGCGGCGCGGCAATGGTTTGGACGGGAAGAGAAAAACGGCTGGTGGTTTGAGCAATGGCAATATCGTAAATAAGATTTGACTCGAGTCGACTCGACTCCGTCCCGAGTCAATAATAATAACTAACTCAAAATAAATCCTAAAAAATCCATCAAATAGAAAAAAAATTATAAAATAAAACAAACAATATAAAATCATAACGACATGCTTTATAACTAATAACCCATCCAAATTCCATGTAACGCGTCTTAACGCGGTAAACGACCTAAAATCAATTTTACGATCCACTATATATAAAAATAAAAAAATAACTGGCATATTAACTAAATTACAAGTAGTTTGATATGATTATTAATGCGAATATATAGTTCTAAATTCCTAAATATAAGAGTGACTTTTATCCTTTTTATATGTATGTCATTTTTAGATATTTAAGATATTAAATATCGATTTTATGTATAAATTTAATTAATTTTACTGTATATTTATATTTTAAAATTTTTATAAACTATAATATTAGTCTTATAAATATTAAAGACATTATATTATTGATATAAAATATCGGACATTCGGTCGGTCGTTCGGTCGGACAAAAAAATGTCCATGTTTGGTTTGTTTTAATTCGGTCGAATTCGGTCGGTCAAATTCGGTCGGACATGCTTCGGACGTCGGACGGACGGACAAATTCGGACGTCCGCGCCCACCCCTATATCCGACCATTGCCCAACCGCATTTTAATTCATATATAATTCATATGGTTGGTCGTCTCTCACGAGCCCCATAAATTCCTATAAATGTCCTATCTTCACAAGTCACATCCAACCTGTCTCCTTATTATTATTATTATTATTATTATTATTATTATTATTATTATTTAATTTAAAAAATATATTATATTATTTTTATTATTAAGTTACATCCCACAAAATAAAAAAAAATTACCCAATTCACAAAATTAGACAAAAAATGTTGTTGGGTAACGTGCGTGGTATTCTTATATTTCTTGAAGTGAATATTTTTTACTTGAAAATATAATTTACAAAATTAGGGTGTTGTATAATTCATCTTCCAAAGTAATTAAGATAATTAGTCAAAAAGTCGTGTCATGCTCATGACTTATATTAAATGAATTTTAATTTTATGTCTAAATTTTTATTTAATAACAAAATAGACTGTAATAATTTAATATCTTAATATAAATTAAGATTAACTTTAAAAATATATCTTATTTAAATAAAAATATAAATTATAATTATTTGTTTATTATATTTTTAAAAAATAATTAGACATACTATTTTTAACCAAAAATAAGAAATTACTATTAGTTGAATTCAAACTCATGACCTTTTAATATAAAAGATTTATTTATTTTTTAAAAAACATTAAAATTAATGAGATTCAAACATGTAAGGCATTTTTATTTTATATATATATTTATTATTTTAATAAGTTCATTTTCTAATTTTAATTGTATATCAATTTTAAATTCTTTTTATTAATAATTAATAAGAGTAGATCGGAGAGAATTATGACATTGCAGCTTGCATGTGTTAAAGAAAGGTGTGCTTGTTGTTGTATGACAATTCATAAATAGACAAAGGAGTTGATTTGCTTTTGTTCCTTTTCTAATTGAGGAGGATTAATTAACTAATCTCATAAATCAAAAGAAAAAGGTGAGCAAAAGGCAAAAAGACGCCGCTTATCTGACATCATCGTTGGTTGTCAATTTATATTAATTAACCGAGTCAAATCCATGTCAAACGCTTCTCCCTTTAAATTTAATTAACATTTTACTTGCGGCATACTTTGGAAAAAGAATTAATTTTTTTAACACAAGGCTAAAAAGCGGAATGAATAAAAGATAAATGATCATGATGTGGACGTGTTTGCAGGTGGAACAGTGGCCTACTCTCGTGTAAAAGATAGGTGGAACACTGTCCTACTCTCGTGTAAAAGATGCATAAAGTAGACGCCGACCGAGTTTGGGCCAGTGACGAGACCGAGATTCCAACAATGACATTGCGTCGCTTCTAAATTCAATTATGATTATGATCTTCTTTCGAGATCTTGCCCTTGGATTCCCATTTCTGTCTTTTGTGAAAGGCGGACTCGTCGATCGAATTGGGATGATGACCCAAGTCGTCCGTGAATTCGTTCATCTTCAAAGACCATGTCATTATAGTATAATCGCCCAATGTTATGGCGGTAAAGGGTGCTGATTAACCAAAGCGAACACCAGAAATGAAGATCGTAGGGCCAAGCCTTGGTGTCAATATCGAACGGGCAACGTACTTTTGCAAGTGGCTGCCAAAAAAGTCGATTGAGATGTTTCCATTACCATCTAGATAATCGACTGATGGACGGAGACTGTTTTCTCTCTTTCCTCTTTATTTCTTCTAGCGCAGAAGAGTACAGCAGTTTGTAGGTTATTGCCATATTTATCGCATTCTAATAGTATTTGTCTCGATCTGTTGTTCTTATTCTCGCTCTGTACAGAGATGCCACCATTAAGGAGTCAAAGCAGATACCGACTCGACAAGGACGTTAACGAAAGTGTTAGATCCTTTGCCATATAAAAAATAGAGACAGAAAGTACACTTCCAATACCCAACCATACATTTTAATCAACAACAAAACATTGCTTAATTTCGATAATCACGCTCGCACACACATTTATATATATATTTCTACCATGGAAGAGAGGTCCTCTACACACATGATCAAAGGTATCAGAAGCTCATAATTTCTTCACCATTCTGGGTTCCACTTTTGATCCTCTTGTGCATGTCACCTCGCTGCACAAGCATCAAACACATTTTTCAACACCCTTTTCCTTTTGTATCTTGTGGCTCCACGGAATATATTTATGTACATATTTATATACTCCTGGAATTGGCCCCCGTCCGTTTGTTTCTATGTGCCACATGAAAACACCCATTTGAACTGATCGGAAACCAATCGATGCTAGCTTAATCAATTCTCCAGCTCAGTAGCGTTGATGCATTTTTCTTGCCTCTTGATTTGACCCTACATTGTACCTTGCGAGAATGAGACCAGTCTTTCACCTGCGTTGCATATGGTTTAGAGCCAAGGGCCCGGATGGAGACTTCACCGTGCATATATTAGACGGCCAAGATGTGCTACATCTGGATGCAATCTCATTCTCCAAGTTGTGGATGTCACCTGATGCATCACATCAACGTCTGAGCTAGATCTCGCTCAACGGGAACGATGTGTATCCACTAGCCAAACTTGCTATGTTTGTTGATTGAGGTTAACATGGCGAACAGATCTGTTTCTCTTGTGGTTGCTTTTCTCATTGGAACTGAGGGGAGACCCAGTTCCCAACTGGACTAAAAACCCATGTTCCAAGCTGTATAGAACAAAACTGAAAACATTTTTGAGCCATATGCAGCGTTTTCACTATTCTGTATTTTACTTTCTTAGCGGCATCTGGTTTGTAGTAGATGAGGGAGCCAAGCCCTGCTTCCAAAGTGGGTGTCAGGGAGGTCGAATACTTTGCTAGTTGCCTCTTATTTCTTACGCCAACTTCTCAACTTGAGTACTGCTGGTGGATGCAAAGCAAGAAGTTAACAGAAGGAAGCTAAACAAAAAACTTACTCTATATAAACATTGCCGATATACAGTATTCAGATTTCAGATATTTGGTAACATGCAGAGTATGCTAATTGGTCCTATGTCGATCTTCTGAGTGGATCTTAATTAGGACCCATTATTGAAAAAATGGTCCTCACTCCTAGCTAGTTTAATTTATTGAATAGCTCATGACGATCTGATATATATGCATCGCAGGCCAAGATTTGAGCAACTGACCAGAGTTGCATATACATTGCCCGGTCGTGTAATATAATTCGAAGAACATGATGAGAAAAGCCCCCAGTACGCATCATTTTTTAAGTTATTTTATTTAAAAATTGACGATATGATAGTTGAACGTTTTCAATTTCTTTATTTGATAATAACATGCGCGAGCAAACTTGACTTGAGATACAATCAAAATTTTTGAACGATGATTTCAACAACAATTAGTTAGAACAAAATTCAAACAACTCTTGGGGTGTCTTGATCGTTTATCTCGAGTTCCCAATGATTATATGAGCTCTTATGTTGACGGTAGCTATTGTGAAAAATATCATTCTGTTGCTTGAGGTGTTATTTTTTCATCTTCATGTTATTTTCCTATATATGTTGAGTTTGGTGCAAGATGTGGTGACTCTGCTTCGGAACTAGAACTTGAAGCGAGGCTGTTCCGGGCCGAGTTACCTCGCAAGCTTTAGATACTCGGCTCGGCTCAACTCGAACTCGATGATAGAATAGCCCAACTCGATAGCTCAAAATTACCAAACCAACTCGAGTTGTTTACATATGGGCCGGTCCCCAGTTTAATAAAACTCGATTTGATATGACTTGAAAAAGTTCAACTCGTGAATGAAATCAACTAGTAGCTCGACTCAATTTGACTCAGCATACACTCAGCACAACACATGGTGTGACACCCCCCGATTTTAGTTCACCTAAGAACCAGATCGAAAATGTCGTAATCGAGTCGAATCATGTCTAAAGTAATTAATCTATAAGACTCGATCAATATTATATATTGCAGTAACCTACTTGACATTAAAAGAATGGAAGTCATCGCTAAATACGATTTAAAAACACATCAAATATAAGTAAAAGTGTAAAAAAGAGAATAATTATGTTGAGCTCAACTGTGTGTAGTGTTTATTTGTCCTCCCACTAAGACTAACTCAGGATCACCAGACCTATATAATAATAAAAAAACATATCAATAACGAGTGTTACTAATCCAAAAATAGCTAATAGTCAAACTGACACAAGAGAACTGCCCCCTTGTTAAATGAAAATATTTATATACTCCTCTACAGAATCTCTCATACGGGCATTAATTAAGAGTTGTTGACCTCGCACAACAGCATCCCCTTTCTTACTTATCTCATGCTTTGTCAACTTTAAAAACTATCCCTTGTGCGAGAATATCAATTACTTTTTTTCAATCTTCTACATCCTCCGTATCACTCTTACCCTGAGTATAAAGGCCAAGTACTCTTAAGCATGTGCTTTCAGTACCCTCTGAAATCACAAATATAGACATGCGCTATATTGCAGTACCTGTAAACATCCATACTTCTTCGGGTTTGAGGAACTCAAAGGTAGAGTTATCAGGATCTTTTAGGAATGGAATGGATGCTCACCAATTCTAGAGCCCGCTTTGATTAACAGGTCCATATCTCGAGACGTAGTTGTTGGTTTTCCCTTATCTCACATCTCACTAAAAAAATTCAAGAAAATCATATATAGGCCTCAAAAGGGATTTATATAGCAAGCTTAAAGGCAACTTCTGGTGGATCTTGTTTTTGAAATTAGACTCAATAGGTCTCATCCTCGAGGGTTATTAATCACGGAAGTAAAATACGTCTAAATGACCTGTGTTAAATAGGGTCCGATAAAATAACCACTTAGCATGTCCTACGATTTGAAAATCAAATCAATAATAGAATATAGTGATAAAAAAGTAGAAGAGTCCTAACGGACCTGTGGTATACGATGAGCTCAGACTCCAAAATTTATATCGAAGCCCACTGACATCTCTATATGATGCATGTTCGTGGTATGTACTTACATTGTTAATACATCCTAATAAAGAAGACAATATAAAATAAACCTTTAACTAAACATATAACACGTAAATTGAGACATAATAAATAAAATAACTAATAAATAAACAATAAATAAATAAATACACTCATGAATAAATAGGTAAATAATAAATACATGACAATAATAACACTCGAATCATAAAGTAATAATATAATTATTTCATATAAATGCACCACTAAACATGAGTAAATATTACATATACTCGTGTTAGTAAACACATAAATAAATAAATATATATGATATATAATCATTCAATAAATAAATAAATAAATAAACAATTAGTTAATATTAATTAATCATGAATAATAATAACTAATGTGAAATACGTATTTGAATACAAATAAATAATAACATACATGCAATGAACAAAAAGATAAAAAAGTAAATAAATAAATATATAAATTTAGTAAACATAATAAGATTAATATTAATAAGTAAATATATCATTAATAATAACAAATAATCATGTAAGCATTTATCATATACGATAAACATATAAATGAAGATAAATAAATAAAAATACTCATAACATCCCAAATATGTTAAATAATGCTAATATGCATCTAAACTAATGTAGAGGTTTTTGAATTACCGAAGACAGTCAAAAAATAGCTGAAAATGGCTGAAAATGAGGTAAACCAAACCGAACTGAGTCAACTTGGGCGAGTTGACCAAGTCAAGTCGAGTCGACTCAACTGAGTCAAGCAACAATGCTGGGCCGGGTAGCTAGACGAGGACAAGGGCTTGAGCATGACCACATACACGAACAGGTGAACAAGACTTGGGCTGGCAGATGTGAACATGAGTATAGGGGTCTGGCAGGGTGAGTGGCGCAGCTAGGGTCGCTGGTGGTTGGGATCAACATCCCAAATGAAGAGGAAGATGATGGTGGTGGTGATCGGTGGAGTCCGACCACTGACTGGCCTGAAAACAATGGGAAATGGGGTGAAATTGCAATGGGCGGCAGTGGAGTTGCCTGTGGTGATTGTGGCTAGGATGGTGGTCATGAGTGGTCTCAAAATGAAGATTTCGATGAAGGTAATCAGTTTGGGTGGTCGGATCGGCCGAAGGTGGCTCACCGGTGCTAGAAAATGGCTTGAACGGGTTGCGCTAGCTGCGGAAACCAGCTATTAAAACATCGTCACTGGTGGCGGTGCCGATAATGGTGAGGGTTATGACTCGATAGCCGAGTGTGAGGCAGTCATGGTGGTGTCGGTCCGATGGCAGGGGAGCTAGAGATTCACTAGTGGTGAGCCTAAGTGGTGGCGACATTAGGGGTGAAAACTTTGAAAATCGTGGGTAATCTCTGAAAAATAACTAGTTCGCAGCTAGGCTTGACATGGACGGCTCTGATCTTGCCACGTGATACGATCTAAACATTCAACAACTCGTGGCAAGATCGAGACCGTCCAAAGTCAAAATTGACTTGAATCCTAAAAGCAACTCTATAGACGAGAATCAAGGCAAGGAAGCTAAATGAGCCTAGAACCTTCAACTCAATCGAGTGAAAACCTACGACTCAATTAAGGAGGGCCTACAGAGGCACAGTCCAGTGATCCAAAATGTCAATGATGCATGTAAATGAGATATACTGAAAATCCCAAATGAATACTTAATGCTGCAATGAACTAAATCTAGGCCTACAACCGTGGCTAACCCATAAAAATCATCTGTATACCTCGTATATACGATGATAACTCATGCTTTTCTGTAGCCTATCTCAAGCTATCATCTGCATGTTAGGCATACTCAGCCACCATAACATGCTCGTACGGCCATTTAGTCCCGATACTCATGATTTAAAACTGGTCAGACTCGAGCTTGCTTAAACCGACTCGAGACTGGCCCAAATTAGGCAAAACTACAAGCGGGTAAACCCTCACCCGAAGCTGGTTTTACACATGACGTTTACCATACCCATATTATATAAGAATCATTCCAAGTTTCCAACCCATATAATTATTATGGTGCACATTCCCAATACACCTAATTGACATTTTCTAACCCGTAATAATGATTACATACCCCCCAATTGGCATTTTCCAACTCATAATAATGGCTATAATACAAAACATTCTAGCACTCATTACAGTTCATATAAATATATAATTGTATTCCTATTTCACTCTATCTTATGTTCAAACTCGTCAAGACAAAAAACCATCTCTTTTCTCCTACTTGGTCCTTGGACGTTGAAGAAGAAATCTTTCATCTGTGCCCTCTCTTGTTCAACTAAAGGTATTTTGTTGTTATCCTTTACTCTATCGGCCCATTTTTTGACTGTTCCTCATTTCTGCTTATTTGTAGGGAATAATTTGATAGATGGATAAATATTGTAAAAGGACACAACAATCAATTTCAGCAATAAGAATGAAAATTAGAATCATATAGTGCGATGAAATTAAAATACCTTATTATTTTCAGCAATGACCTATACATTTTGGACAACATAATCTCATAGCTCATCTTTAATATAGAGCCTTTGTGAATTGTGGCCTTCTAGCTCTGCCCAAGGCAATGCCCATTTCCCAGTATCCAAGTATGCCACTGCCCACTAGGATAATAATAGCATTGGTTGTTTGTTGTCACCATATACCCATATCTGGAAAGTGAAAAATAGTTAAGTGTTAATGTTAACATATATAGTTTGCTCAATACAGACAGAAAGTTTCAACTGATAGTGTTTTGTAGAATTGATTTTCTTATTATCCTTCATTGTATCAATGATCTTTTCTTTATGCAATCTTGAGATAAAGTAACCACCACCTATTGCCAGGAAACTAGAGTCCATAACAGTCAAAACATAGTGATCCACATCACCTGGAAAACAAAAAAACAAAAAAAAAGTTTATGCTATAGGTTTTGTCATTTTGGAACATCAGTGTGCTCCCAAAATAGTTAAACAAATGTTATTCATTAAACTATGAAAAAATTATATACTTGTTTTCACTTTTGTTTATAGGCATGACTGACAACAATGACGCCTCTCCATTTCCAGAAGTCCTTGCAACCACAACATAAGAGGCTCATATTAAAGATACTTTAAATGTTGATGTGACTGAAAACCAAACAAGTGTATGATCAAAAGTTTGGAAGGAATTGAAAAAAATGAAATTACCATTTAGAGAAACAAAACTAGAATGTATTGACTGCAAAATTTGTATAAGTTGTCAAAGACCGGTTCCACAAGTACCCTGAAGAGACATTTGGAAAGTTCCAAGAAGCATAAAAGAGCTAAGAAGGGGCAAAAACATATCAGTTTGGAGCCAATACTAGAAGAAGAGGGGAATGTTATAATTGTCAACTTCAAGTATTATAGGGAAAAATCTAAGAGAGTTCTTGCAAAGATGATTATAGTAAATAAAAAGCCATTCATGTTTATTGAGAGTAAGCTGTTCAATTTGTATAACAAACCTCTCCAACCATGACATGATAGATGGTCTCGCCATTCTATTCGCATGGAGTGCTTGAAGATATAACAAGAAGAAAAAGTTAAAATCAAGAATGATTTGAAAGATGTTACCTTTGTGTGCCTCATAGACTGTTGGATTTCAATGCTCATTATGTATCTAAAAGTATGAAGTTGCGGATAAAAATATTGGCATTCTGTCATTTTCCTCCACAAACAAGACAAGCAATGACAAATAAGATAACTAAATTTATGAGAGAATGAAATTTGGAAGGCGAAGTGTTTACAATTACTGTTGGTAATGCTATTTCAAGTGATAGTATGATTAAGATATTGAAAGGGGGTTTTCTAAATAGTAGTACCTTACATCTTACAAGCATATTCCACATGAAGTGTAGTGCCCATGTGTGGACTTTGATTGTCCAATGTGGTTTGAAGCATATAGAGGGGCTGATATATACTGTGCGAGAAACAACCAAATATGTTAAAAGTTGTTCAAATCAAAAGCTAGATTTTAAAACCTCCTTAGCAAAATTCAATCTGACTGGCAAAAAAGCTTATACTAGATGTGTAGACAAGGTGGAATTCAATTTAAGAAACAAAAGATGTCAGACATGCCTTTGCACACTATAGAGATATAGGCTCTAAATATAAATGGTGCCCCTCTAGTGAAGATTGGAAAAAATATGCAGATATTGAAGAACTATTAGAGAAGTTCTACCATGCAGCTGAACTGATATCTGAATCTAAATATCCAACATCTTATCTTTTCTTACCAATGATGTGGAGGATTAAGTGTAAAACCCGTGACTCGAGTCAGGGTTTTAAGTTATCGAACCAGTCGGTTCAACCGTTGGTTCGAGTCGAGTCAGTTTCATGAACCGCGTGCTGAGTCGAGGCCAGCCGTGAGTTATGAGCGATGAGAGTCAGGTGTACCTGAATATATGATGATAACGTCGAGAAGATGGTGAGATATGAGTTATCAGAATATATGAAAATATGCAGTATTTTTTTCTTTTTTATATGTTTGATCGTAGAAATAGTTTTAGGCTGAATAACGCGTTAGGACGCGTTGGATTATATTCGGGTGGGTTATTAGTTATAGAGCATGTCATTTGGATGTTGTTGTGTTTTTTTTATTTTATGGAATTTTTCCATATTTTTCTAGATTTGTTTTAGAATTTATTACGAACTAGTTATTATTTTGACTCGAGTAGGAATCGTGTCAATACTTATTTACGAAACTGCCACTAGAGCATTTCTTCTCCCTCCCGACCCTTCTTCACCCAAACCCTCGCCGTTGTGTGCTGCCGCTGCCGCCACCACCGACGCCGCGCTGCCACCGATCAACGCCGCTCCGCCTTGCCGTGCCGCCACGACCGACCCCGGCCACAGATCGCCTGCCGGCGCACCGCCGCGATGCCACGAAGCCGCCTCGGCCATCGCCACTCCGAGCCGGATTCTGCCGCCGTTTGGTCGCTGTTGCCGCCGCTGTGACCACCAGTCTCACCCTCTCATCGTCGCCGACGTTTCCCCCATCATCCCGACCGCCGTCGAGGCCGGCCGCAGCCCCGATCGGAGCACGCCACCGCCGCCGCCGACAGCCATCGCTGCCCCGGCTGCTTTGTTTGACACCACCATCGGACCAAGCTCGTCGAGCTGGTGCCGATAGGCCCCCTGATTGCCCCATCCCGAAACATCGTAGGAAAACCGCCGGAATCCGTTGAAAACTGTCGACATTTGCCGGAAAACTGCCGGAACCGCCGGAAAATTGGATTCTTGGGAAATTCACCGGATCATCTGCCGAACACACCCGGTCCAATCTGATCGGACTTCGGACGCCGCTAGGTGCCGAATTCGAGTTTCGAGCCATGAAACGGAAACCCTAGCCGTCGCCGATTTTCAACGACGCGAAGTATAATTTATTTTAACTTAATTATTCGAAAGTATTGATTATTAGAATTGCATTCTAGGATTGGTGAATTGTGTGTTATAATAATATATATAAATGTAGATTTGATTAAGGATAAAATATGAAATTTCTTTGATTGAGTAGTGTTAAAAATGGAGGCTAAGAAACTAATTAGGGTAACTAGGTAATGATCATGATCTAATGCAAACTAGCCTAAGTAGACTTGCTAGAATTGATATAGGTTGATGTGTGTTGATTGATGCGTGATTGTGTTGATAGTGTGTGCATGTTATAGGATGTGTGATTCATCATGCAGGCGTTAGTTTTTATCTTGATTGTGTAGGTACGGTGTAGGAGCTCGCTGCCTAGGCGCGTGGACCCGTTTTGTAACGACCCAGCCCAAAGTGCAACGTAATGGGCTAAGTCATTTCTTTAAAATGGGTACCCTGGAAGTTAAAGATCTATAGTCCATTCCCACTTATAAACAGGATCTTCTCCCAGTAGGTATTAGATGTGGGACTAAGTTGAGGGATCTCACAATCCACCCACCTTAGGAAATTTCGTCCCCGAAATGCCTATTCTTGGCCCGTTGCTAGCCCCAGCCCATGACCTTTCTGGCCCGTGACCGGCAGCCTAGCCAACGTTTCTAGTCTTGGCCCGTTGCTAACCCCAGCCCACGACCTTTTTTGGCCCGTGACCGGCAGCCTAGCCAACGTCCCTAGTCCATCCCACCATCTAACACGGAACCAGGTCGGCTCTGATATCATTTGTAATGACCCAGCCCAAAGTGCAACGTAATGGGCTAAGTCATTTCTTTAAAATGGGTACCCTGGAAGTTAAAGATCTATAGTCCATTCCCACTTATAAACAGGATCTTCTCCCAGTAGGTATTAGATGTGGGACTAAGTTGAGGGATCTCACACATTTGAAGCTTCTACCAGGTCCGTTTAGGACTCGTTCTCTAATTTTACACTACTCTATTGTGTATTTGATTTATCATGTGCAGGACGAGTTAAGTGGCGTTTTATCGGATCCCACTTAACTCGGGCCATTTAGCCAACGATTTTTTGGATTAATAACCCTCGAGGATGAGATCCCTCGAGTTTATTTTCGAACTTCAGATCCATCTCACGATGCCTTCGGGCCTATTGTATAAATCCCAACCTAGACTTATATATATGTATAGTTTTCGCGTTTTCAGTGAGAGATTGAATGAGGGAAATCCGACCACCATGCTACGCGAGCGGGCATGTGTGAGTCGATAGTGGGCTCTGGAATGGTGTGCGGTCAGTTTCATTCCCGAGGGATCCTGACAACTCCACCTTTGAGTTCCTCAAACCCGGAGAAGTGTGGAGGTTTACGGGTACTGCAATGCAGCGCATGTCTAGACTTATGGTTTCAAAGGGTATTAAAGGCGATTGCCTGAGAGTGCTCGGCCTTCGTACTCAAGGCTAGGAGTAATATGGAAGGTGCAGAGGGCGGAAAGGAATGAGATTTGATGCGAGAAGCGATAGAGAAATGACCAAGGTATGAGAATGAGAAAGAAAGGGGGACATTGTCGACCCGAGGGAGACAGCTCCCATATGTGCCTTGATGAGAGTTCTTGAGGAAGTATATGGTTTTCATTCAACAGGAGAGTTTGCTCTCTTGTGCCAGATTGATATTAGTTATTTTTCGGGCCGGTAACACTCGTTACTGATAGTTTTTCTATATATATGTAGGTGAGGAATGCGAGTGATGAAAGCTGTCGGGACTGCAGAGGAGTAGCACAGAACCGCGCACACATGTACCTGCCGCGTGTAATGTATAATGATGGTTGTTTAATGCTGTGTGAGTGATTATTAGAATGTTTTGTCTTGATGAATTGCTTGTTATGAAATGAACGGATAGATGTGAATGAGCAGGGAGCCTTGGGTTCAGCCTTGACTTAGATGAAAACAAATGAGATAATGATTGAATGTCATGGTAGATTGCTATGTGCTATCGTATTTTCATAAAATATTTATATACCTTTGTTGTGGACAGGTTGGCCCTTATTGCACTTTTAGGGAAAACTCTGTCCGTTTTTACGTAGTATATATTTTCTTTGGTTTCTCATTTATTGTTTTGTCTTGTTTTTACTTGTACATCATAGCATGCATGTAGGACCGCGTTAGAACCCAATTGTTCCCATTCATGCATTTCATGTTTGCATCTCCATCTTGAGACGCCGAGGGTAGATTCGGGTCGGCTTAACCGAACCCAGTAGATTAGCGAATGGTTCGGTCGCCGGTGATATTTCTGGGTCGGTTCACTGAGTGAGCCGAAACGGGGTGTTACATTAAGTGTACATTGACTCGTGAACTTAAATTTGAACATACTTACATGGAGCCTATGAATGAAGCTATCCAAGAGAAATTTGAAAAATATTGGTCAGAATGCAAATTAGTATTGGCAATTGCAACTATTTTGGATCCCACATGTAAGCTAACGATGATTAAGTATTGTTTTCCACAAATCTACAAAAAAAGTGCAAAATTAGAGCTAAAGAAGGTAATGGATGCTTTCAAGGATATTTGTACTATATATACAATTCAAGGTGATTTAGATGTAGATGATTTAGGTAAATGGATGTTGGACCTAAAAATAATTGCTACAACATGTTTGATGATGACGCCTACAACAAATTTGTCCAAGAAGTTGAAAAAATTAAGGAGACATCAAAATCAGAATTAGATACTTATCTGGAAGATCATATATAAAAGGTTACAAAAAAGGCTGAATTTGATCTTCTAGATTATTAGAAACACAATGCAAACAAGTACAAAATACTATCAGCCATGGCAAGAGATATTTTCTCTATGCCACTTACAATAATTGCCTTTGAATATGCATTTAGCACAGGTGAAAGGCTGATCAACGAGCATAGTAAGTAGTTTGAAATCCAAAACTGTAGAGGCGTTGATTTGTTCACAAGACTATTTACGTCCAGTGTACATTGAATCTGATGAATTTGAAGAGCAAGACGAATAAAGATAAGCTTAACATGCTTTGCATGAGCATCAGTATGTTAGTAATTGTTCTGAGTATCATTATTTCGTTTAAACTTAATTGTGATTTGTTTTGCATTTATCTTGCTATTTTATTAGACTTACTATTTTGCTTTCATTGTAATTTGTGGTGCTTGATAATTTTGAAAGTAGATATAGAAGTTTACACCCTAAGTAAATTGTAAACAACAGTTTCATCAATAAATTTTTTTCTCAATAACTAATAAATTTGGATCTATTTAATAACATAACACATGTTTAACATTTGCGGTGATTTAGAAAACTATAACTAGTAGCTACTTATTCACATGCTAACTATTTAGTATTTAATTAACTTATATATAACTATTATCATAATTGATAATTTAGAAAATTAGTAGTAGCGATAAAAAAAACTATATATGTTACCTACGTTCATATAGAAAATTTTGTAAGAAAATAAATTGAAAAGCAAGATTGTATACTTACATGCCTACAATCCCCTCCTTTACGAAGTCTAACTTCTTAGAATCTGTCTGGTCCATGGAAAATATAATGAATAGTGTTAGAGTTTATTAGAAAAAAAATCATAATTTGCATGAACAAATTGGAACACTATAAAAACTAAGAAAAAAGATAGTAGCTTTCAAATTGATCTCTTCAATGAAAGATTTTTAGACTTTGACTTCACGACTTTTCCCTTCTTAAAAGGGTAAAAGCAAGCTTCATACAAAGAAAAAAACAAAAATAATGAAATCCATGCAAAATTTAAGACAAAATATAGAGATTTATCACTTTTTAAGCAGAAAAAGAATAAAAAATTAAATGACAAGATAAAAATGTAAGATTATAAAAAAATAGATACAAAAATAATGAAATTCATACTATTACAAGGTCTAGGGTAAGAAGGGAGAGATTTATCATTTTTAAGAAAAAACATGAATGACAAATTTAAAAGCGGATAAAAAATGATATTGAAGAAAGAAAAATAGAAAAAAGTAATAAAATTTGTCTCTTGTCGCCACTCCTTCCAAACACTACCTTATCACAAAAAAAATGGTGGCCAACTGGCTGCCACCCATTGCTACTCCTTCATCCAAACACAAGTGAGCAGCTACGACTCAAAGAGAGGACACTAGCAAGATGAAAATAAAAAGAAGTACGCTACTAAAGAGCTATTGCAGTACCTAAAAAATATAAGGAATGACAAGTGATTACCTTCAAGCTGAGGGGATCTTAATCTGAGATGGTGAAGAACACAAACGTAGAGAGTTGAGTTAAGAGAAATTGAGGTTGTGCTGCTGTAAAAATCTTGTACAAGCTGAATAGCATAAGTTTAATTTAGTGATGTCTGGTAGAAAAATTACTGTGTACCAATTACCATATTAATTTTATGGTTTGTTAACTGCCAATTGGGTTTATTGGGAGTAAAAGCCATCTAAGGAGTTGTAACTGTGACAAGTTTAAATGCCACAGATTTGCATTTATAATATGAATGGGAATTGTCACGGCTCACAGTTTTTAAGAGCATTGGATCGAGTTGATTCGAGTTTGAAGGAACTTGAGACCGGCTTATATAGAAACGAGTTGAGTCAATTAGCCAAATTTGAGTTAACAAGTCAAGTTGTAAAACTATCGAGTTTGAGTTGAGCCAAGTCGATTCAACAAAACTTGCAAGTTAACTTAATTGGGCTCCGATGTGAAACCTATCCAATTATAAACTAGGGATATTAAACTACACCGTCCAAGGGTAATAAATGTATGCTACCGGAAAAATAAAAAACCTTTAGGGACGTTAAACATGCATTATTTTTAGATGTATTATGTCAGGCTATATTTTTTTACTCATAAAAACTTCAACAAGTGGCATGTGCAATAATGTATAGGGCTTCAGCTCGACTTGACTCGACTCGAAACTTGATATTTAAATACTCGAGCTCAAACTTGAATTTTACGAGCCGAACTTGAGCAAGGCCGTGTTTGACTCGATTCGACTCAATAAGATAATATAATAAAATAGTCTTTATATTATATTATATTATATTATATATATATATATATATATATATATATATATATACACACGCACACATACACACACACAATATAATAACAAAGAAGTGAGATAGTTGAGATGATAAGTATTGAAGTTGATGACTTCAAGGTTGTGGGTGTAATCCACATTGATTGTATTTTTTAAGTGAGATACTTTTAACTTTTAATAGAGCCGGTTTTGAGCTTACGAACGAGCTGAGTTCGAACTCGAGAAAATTAAATAGTTTAAGTGTATTCGAGCTCGAGCACATGAAAGATATTTGAGTCCATGAAAGATATTCGAGTCAAACTCGAGCATATATTTCAAAACTCGGTCAATATCAAGTCGAGTTCAAACGTGTTTCGAACTATTCGAGCCGAGTTCGAACACGAGTTGAGCTCGGCTCACTCGCTCATTTTAACACCCCTAGATAGATGTAGTTGTGTAACTGCAACCTTGTTTTAATTCAACGTATTTTTTTGTTTCAACGCTTATTCATCAACTGTCATTAGTACAAAATACGAAAAAACAGTAGATTATTGCGAAAAGTTCAAACCAGTCTCTTTGAACACGCTAACCTTTAAGAACAAAAATCTCGCCGAATGACGTTATATTTGATTCCAAAGATATTAATCATGCATACATGACAATAAGACTCTAGAATAAGATCATATAGGAAGATAAGTAAGACCGCAAAGAATAATATCCATGTAAATGTGTGGCATTATACTCAACACGAGCCGTAATTAATAGTGAGCTTCAAGTCATACTAGGCAATATATCACGTGTGCGCCGGATAAATTTTAATTATGTATATAAACTTTTTTAAATAATGAGATAGAGTGTAATAATTTAATGATTAAAAATCAGTTACACACCCTATTTTTAAAAAATAATCACTTACACCTCTTATTTTTTAAAAATTGTCACTTCTCGATTACACCCCTTGAACTCTAACATTGTTAACAAATGGTTAAATATTAATGACATGGGGGTTAAATATTGCTAACGTGACTAATGTTAGACATGCTTTAACTTGATAATGCAACAAACATGGACATGTCACAAAAAAATTCAATATTATTTTCTTTGAACTTATTATTTTATTGATTTTTCTTGATGATGTGTCCGAGTTTGTCATGTCATCAAGTTATTTTTTGTCCAAATCATATATATTTAACCATTTCCTAGTATTAATGTTGAATTATATACATATATATATATATATTTAATTAGTAAAATAATAAGTTAAGAAATAATATTAATTTTTTTCTTAATAATTGTCCGAGTTTGTCACATGTTGTGCCTAAGTTTGTCGTCTTATTAGGATAAAACATGTCTAATATAGTCCACATCATTAATATTTAACCACTTATTAACAGTGTTAGATTCCAAGGGTGTTAGTGTACATTTTTTAAAAACAACAAGTGTAAGTGACCATTTTTTAAAAATCGGATGTCTTTTAAAAATAGGGGGTAAAGGTGATTATTTCACTAAAGGAGGTATTTCTTTTTGTATCTGTAACTTGTGCAAGAGGTATTTTTATGTATTACCATAAAAAATATTATTTAATATTTTTTTAAAAATAAATTGAGGTTAGTGAGATTTATTGAGCTGTGCAAGTGATATTTTTTTGTATTTTCGAAAATTTTAATGTTTTGATTAATTAATTTTTTTATTTTTAATCTCATGCCCCGTATTGAATTCCTCTTTTTATTAATACTAACGCACATTCGCAACAGTTTTATTAGATGTGAGAGTGGCTTATTATTCCTCAGCAGGCTGATTATTCTCTTATGCTAGATTTAGCAATCACTATCAAAGCAGCACATCTTCGAGTCATCATGTCTGTTTGTTGTCATGCAGTTATAAAACAAGAAGAGGAGGAAACCTGAGAGACGTAAGAAGAGAGAGGGAGATCAAATCTACTTTTGCCACGAGCAATGTTGTTGTGCTTCATCGACTAGGTTGACAAAAGACACACATGGTTTTTTTGATGAGCTTTTCCTTTCCAAAATCAAAACCCACGCTTTCAAAAAATAAAATAAATATAATAATAAAATAATAATAATAATAATAAATAAAATACAATAAAATAAAACCAGCGGAGAAGAGACCAGTGCACGCTTTCCCCTAATAATTTGTACAACCGGAATCTTATAATCTTCGTGGAGTATTGCCCAGGGCCATAGATCATCGTTACAGCGGCAGTCGTTACGACTAAAACAGGTGATCAGGGGCAGTGATTAATGGATCAGTTATGCTTGTCAATTCAAATCGACAGACACTACTTAGCTCATTTTTTATTTTTTTGGGCTCTTTTCGAGACCAATTATGACATTTATATATGTGACCTCTCGATTAGCTTGAATGATGATCTTACACAAATCTCATGCAGATTTATCTTCAAGATTGACATATGGCTTGTCAATTGACGAACTTTATAGCTAGCTTGATGTGATGCTGTTCATGTCCTTTGACCATGAGATCTGAAGATTAACCCACATATTGACTTATAAAACCGTTGATCTTGATCGGAATTATATCTTATGTAACACTTTCTTAATAGTATACTCCACTCTTCGTTTGTGGACGAAGGTCATAAAATTTTCTTTGTAAAAAACGTAATAATACAATTTAGACCTTCCATTTACTTCCAAAGAAGAATTTAGTTCTACCATTGAAGGAAAAGTACGGTATAGATCACAAAGAATGAGAATTTAGAGAGAGAGAGAGAGAGAGTACCGGGCTCGAAGCTCCTATATTATATATCTGTTCGCAAACGTTCGATCCCAACCCAATTTGCAGCTAATTAGCGAATTAGCTTGTCTCCTGAGCATTGGATGCGTAATGTTTGGCCATCAATATTAGAGTCATTTTTTTAATGCATGATTAGCCTAAGTGTTCAGCAAGTAAAATCTATTCAATCGCTATTCCGCAGGATATAAAAATTATTAAAAGCTATTATATGTCAATTAATTTACAAATTAATCATGTTCATCCGATAATTTAGAGAGGTATATTATACATAAATACACACCAAAAATATACCATGTCAAAGCTACAAACTTTTCATTAATTATTGCTTTAAAAAAAGGGACCTTTCATTAATCATCTCTCTTTCAATTAGATTAGACCTGATGTACAACCATCCAATCTAAAAGCTCATCATTTTGTTTAATTTCTATGTAATGATCAACCCTTTCTCCTAGAAGCGTCATTAATTTATTGTTAAAAGGAATAGTTCATCATAGGTCACACATTAGGTAATTTTATTTTTCAATTATTTAGCGTCAACTAGTAGAAAGTTGGTCTTTAGTGACCAAAAATCTGGTCGCTAAAGATTATAAATACGGTCGCAATAGTTAAAGTTGCTGATAAAATTTGAGACCAGAAAGAAATCTAGTAGTAAAAATGCCTGTTTCAGTTTGGTTTCTAAATTAACGGCTGTATTTACTATTGCAAACTGATCGAGTAAAAATAACAGAAAGTATTGTACTCAATCTTATGAAATTATAGTGCTTAACTATACTCTAAATTAATTGACTAGAAAATCACTAATTTGAATGCTAGAGCTTATGAAATTAAATGTGCAACTTAAGATTTTAAAAATTTAAATATCAAATTTAAGTAGGGTGTCATTGTATTAATTCAATAATTAATTTACACATCTATTGTCAATCATCAAAAAATAATGATTTATTTTAGTTACTGATTTTAATCATGAATTTAAAAATTAAACATAATTATGCTAATAATACTATCATAATAATTATCTTAAATCTTATTGATAAACAACATAAAGATATAATTTCAAACATAACCAAATTAATTAGTTTTAAATAATTCCAAATAGACTAAGTTAAAAATAAATCCAAAATAACAATCTAATAACAAGATAAACCATAATTTTACAAATTTATTATAATTATAAACAATAAACATTCAACAACAATTAACAAACAATAACAATCAATAAAAAAATACTAACTAACATATTTATTTCAAAAAATTAAAACTTTAAAAGTAATAATATTATACCAAAAAGCAATAGTGGTGGCCGAGCGGTGGCGGTGGCAATGAGCTCGGGGGAGAGGAGGGTTGTTGAGGGGGGGGATTAGGGGGCATTTTTTTTTAACTATATTCGAAAGTTTGCAATCGCTTATCCAATTACAATATAAGTTATAAAATTTTCAACCATTTTACAACTGCACTAACACTCGCAAATTTGCTTTTAAATGATTAAATTTTATAATGAAACTTAGCAACCATTATGCTACTGGTATAGGCGATCACAAATATATTGGGACTGTATTAAGTGACCGTAAAAAATAGTTTCAAGATTTTGGTGGCTACGTTCGTCGCTAAACTGTTACATAATCACAGATGTATTTTGTAACCGTGTTTAAAGTTGCAACGTCGTAAATTCTACCTGTTTCAAGGGGGTTGTAAAGGGGTTGCTTTTTGCAACCACATGGCACGATTGCTTCTCTGGCCCTAATCTAAGATAAAATTTTCCACCATTTTTGAACTGTATTAGTAGTCGCAAATTCATTTTTAATTGATTAAGTTTCACAATGAAACTTAGTGACCATTATATGACTCGTATAAGCGGTCGCAAACATATTGCAACCATATTAAGCGACTGTAAAGAGCGGTTACAAAATTTCGATGGGTAAGTTTGTTGCTAAATTGTTACTAGATGTATTATGGGATCATGTTTGCGGTTACAACGCGGTCGTAAATTCTAACCATTTCAAAGTGGTCATAAAGTGGTTGCTTTTTTGCAGCCACATGCCGTGATCGTAAAGTGTCAGGTAATTGATGAACAATTTTTTACTGTGTGTTATTAATATTTATTTGTTTATTTTTATATGTTTTATCATCAATCGTCAATTTGAAGTTATACTTTTCTGAAAAAAAGGAGAAAAAAACAATTTAAAGTAACACTAGAGAGGTACCCTAAACATTCAACCTCTTAGATAAATATATACTTCATTTGTTTGGCCTCTTAGATCGACAAGTTAAACTACTTCAAAGCGATTTATCAGTATAAACAAAATATATATATTTTACAATTATTTGCTTTGCATGATAAAAAATTCTTATTTTCTGTTGATGAGACCGACTCAACACAAATATATTCATTTACTAAAATTTTAAAAATTCCAATAAAGAGATTTAATTGGTGCTTATATAGTCTTTGTTTATTGGTTCCTATGGCAATCTAAAATCCTAAAGTTATGATTGTACATTACTAATAGCCACCTATTTAATTATATTATTATATTGTTTCATTGATTTGGATGAAAAGTGACCTTTGTTATCTAATCGTTTTTCTAATGAAGGATTAGAATTAACATAGCCTATGCTTGTTATTATTTATTAGAAATAAATACTAATTTTTCTCAATCTTCCCGTATCCTCGTCTTGATATTTATTAGGATATCTCAAACATTGGCGGTCGTAAACGTTGTGTGTGTTTTTTAATATATTATTTTATATTATATGTATGATGTTATATGCTATTTTTATTAAAAAACGAAATTTTAATATTGGCATGAAATTAAAAGTGGGATAATTAATCAATTAAAATATAAGTAAAAATTTTAAAATATAATAAAATACCAACTAAAACAAAAAATCTAAAAAATACAATAAAAATACCTCTTATATAAAGGTCACGAATTTGAACGGCACTAACCTTAATTTCCTTAAAAAAATAATAGAAATACCTTTCATGATAAAAAGTTACTAGTTTGAGCTTTATTAATATCAATTTTTAACTTTTTACTAATAGGATGGCTAATTGTCTTGAAAAAAGTATAATAAAAAAATCATAAAATTATAATTCATCTTTTTATTTAAATAAGATATATCTTTAAAATCAATAAAGATTTAAGATATTAAGTTATTAAAATTTATTTCATTATTTAAATATATAATATTAAAATTTATCCAATCACACATGGCACAACATAATGAAGAGCAAACTTGTAGTGTGACATAAATTCTGTTGTTTCATCATCTTCTCTGACGTCCTCACCGCTATTAACTTCTCGCTCGACATGACTACATCTTTTCCCTCGTTATTAGGAATTTATTAAGTATTATTTATTTTTACTATAGGGTTAGTGAAAATAAAAATATCAATTATACTTGTAAATTTGGATTGTGAATATACATTAATGGGTTAGTGAGATAAGTTTTTTAATTATAAATCATATTTATATAATTTTTATACGATTCACAGCCCAACCTAAAATATACTACAAGCCGGATAATTAGATTACATACCTCCGACCTGTATAAATTTGATTGGCTTAAAATATAAATGATAGGAAAGATTCATACCATATTTACAATTAAACTCATTAACAAATTTAATTTTATTCATCACTAATAAGTGTAATTTCATTCGGAGTAACTTGTCATTAAAATACTATTATGATGTCAATGTAAATTTGATATACAGTAACCCCCTTTTAGGTGTTCATTTGACCTTAGATCTGGTGATCTAAACTGTAAATTTCAGTGGCGATTCAATTAGATCGTGGTGAGGTTTTCTTTCGCCTCCTCGTCCTCCATCATTTGAGCTCTTTTTAGTGAGTTTTCTGGTTTGTCTTCGCAATTTGGGGTTTGCAGATGATAAGTATCTGATTTGCTGCTAGCTGCTCATTGATCTACATTGCTTCAATTTTACGCTTCTCATTGATCTAGAGTATCTGTTTGCAAATCATTCTCTGTTTGTTGTATGTCTATGATGGCGACAAATGATGCCGAAACCCCGATTCGTAATTCTTCAATACCCAATCATTATGAAGTTCCTCGCAATTCATCTGCTCCTCAATCAGAAACGACTTGGGAACCGATATTTGGTAATCAGAATCCAGGCCAATGTTCTTCATCCAATTTTGGATTTCAAAATTTTTCTGTCAGATATCCATATCCTATTCACGTGAATGCACCTTTCTTTGTGACAATTCGATTGAACACGTTAAATTTTCTGGATATGGGAATCTCAGATCTATAATCTGATAGATTCACGAGGATGCCTTGGCTTTATATATGGTTCTATTTCCTCACCATTGCCTACGTTGGTTGTCTCTTCGACAAATTTCTCAGAACAAGTAATTACAAAACCTGAATTCAATGATCGGATGAGAACTGATAAATTGATTAAGGGCTAGATCATTGGTACCCCCACTGAAGAGATTCTTCGCGAAGTCGTTGGTCTAAGGACTGCAAGGGATGTGTGGAGTACATTGAAAAATACTTTCTATAAGTCAAACGTACTATGGATTGAGAACTGATCCTACATCATCAGTTGGAACTTTTGAGAAGGGATAATTGTGATTCATTGGCTGATTGTTTGAGCAAATACAAGACGCTATGTGATGAGCTTGCGGCATAGGTAAACCATTACAAGAGGACCAAAAATCACTTTGGATTTTAAATGACTTGGGTTCAAATTATTATCAAATGTTCACCACGATGACACTAAGGCCTCCTCTACTAGAATACTCTGAGCTCTTACCCATGCTTCATAGCTATGAAAATAGTATTTTACTGCTGAATTCTCCAATGACTATACCATAGGTTGCATTTGTGGCAAACAAAGGCAAGACAAAATAGACCAATCTTAAATTTTCTTCTGAAAATCGAGGTTTTACTGCTGCTACAGTTACAATATGGATACTGAATTGGAAAATAAGCTGGATATTGGTTCTATGGCTTCGAAAACTCCTTTATAATTTGTTAGAATAGAAGAATAATGGTTGGAAGCCCTGAAAACTTTTAAAACTGTTTGCCAACTTTGCTGGAAACCTGGACATTCTGCCCATCGTTGTTTCAAGAGATTCAACAAAGAGTTCAATCCTCCTTGACTGCAAACTAGTGAGAAGAAAGAGCAACATGCTCTGCATGCTTTGCAACCCAGCAACATGGACATTAGTCAATGGTTACCTGATTCAGGTGCGTGATCCCATATGACTGGCAACATAGATCTCTTTGATCAGTTCTTTACTTATACTTATTTGATGTTGTCTTGATTGGTAATGGAAAATAATTAACTATTGCTAGTATTAGTAGTCACTATTCCTACATCATATGGATCACTTGTTTTAAATAATGCATTGCATTTTCCTCGGTTGCAACAAAATCTTCTTTCTATTAGCCAATTCACGACAGATTTTGATTGTGTTTCATTTTGACTCTAAGGGATTAACTGCTACTGACAGACACCCTGGAAGAGTGATTTTATCTGGAAAAAGAATCTAAAGACATTTATACAGTTGATGTTTGCATGGAATGTGGTTTCTTTTTAATAAGAGAAAGGAAGACATCAAGTTTCTTTTGGCATTGTCATTAGGGGCGCTGTTCGTTTGATGCTGGAGATTTTTTGAAAAGAAAGGAGATATTGAAGTTGTTGCAGATTGCTTTTCTCCAACAATTTGTTCTAGTTGTCAGTTAGCAAAATCAACAAAATTGCCATTTTCCAAAACTGTTCATAGAGCTGTAAGCTGTTTCTCCTTTTTCAAAAATAAGCTGTGATCTCTGGGGTTCTGCTCCGGTTGTATCCAATGAAGGTTATAAGCATTATGTTCTTTTCGTTGATGATCATACAAGATTTCTTTGATTCTATCCTATCTGCTCAAAATCTGATTTTTTCACAGTTTATCTTCATTTGAAAAGCTAATTGAAAGAGAGATCTCTGCACAACTAAAATGTTTTCAGTTAGATGGTGGAGACGGATTCATTCCACAAAAATGTCAGAATCATCTATCCGATAGGGGTATCTTACATCAAATCACTTGCCCCTACTCTCTTGAATAAAATGGTGTGGTGGAACGCATACATAGAATTATTGGGGATCTGGTCTTTCTCAAGTATATCACAGCAAATTTCCATCTTCTTTTTGGGTACAAAGTTTTCAAGTTGTAGTGTATGCAATCAACAGAAGGCCTTCTTCAGTTCTTCCTAACGACATTTCACCTTATTTTGCATTTTTTGGATAGCAACAGGATCATTCAAGTTGGATGGAGCCGTTACCATGTTTACGAGTTTCCACAACAAACAAGTTCCAACCACAGTCCTTGCAATGTGTATTTTGGGATAAAAATTAGCATGCAAGGATATCTTTGCTATAACATTCCTCAAAAGAAGTTCTATTTGTCTTGACATGTCATTTTTGATGAGACGGTCTTTCTTTTTGCAGATGAATCCACAGTTTTTTCCACCTACAAACTCTCAGTTCATCACAGATCATGAATTTGTACCTGTTCTAGCTAATGTTCTTTGTCCAAATTCAACAAGTTCCAATCCTGTGACTGACACACCAGTCTCTGCTTCAGAGTGCTTTTCTCGGGATCATTCGATTCTTAACATCTGTGAGGGTAGTGCTCTCGATTCTCCTCATATGACCAAGAACATAGTTTCCTCTAGTCATCCAAAGCTTACAAGATCGAAGGTTGGCATTGTGAAGCCCAATCCTAAATACGCACTCAACACCACAACTGAAGATAGTGTTGAACCTACTTCAGTCAAAAAGCATTATCTCATACTGGGTGGGTGTCTGCGATGCAAGAAGAATTGGATGCATTAGACAAAAATGATACTTGGGAGCTTGTTGACAGAACTTCGGATATGAATGTCATTGGCATGAAATGGGTTTTTAAAGTGAAATATATCGCTGACAATACTGTATCAATAGATTCAAGGCCCATCTAGTTGTCAAGGGGTACAATCAAAAGGAGGGGCTGGCTTTCTCAGAAACTCTCTCCTGTTGTTAAACCTGCTACTGTTAGATTGGTAATCTCTATTGCTGTTGTCAGAAAATTGACAATTCACTAGTTGGATGTCAAGAATGTGTTTTTGAATGACATTCTTCGAGAGATGGTCCATGTATCTTCGCCTTCAGGCTTTAAGAACATTGCTTTACCAAATGTTGTGTGCCAGCGTAATAAAGCTCTCTATGGACTGAGACAAACACGACGGGCATGGTTTGACAAATTCAGTGTTGCTGATCCTTCTTTGTTTGTGCTAAAAAGCAATGACGACTTTGTTTTGTTGCTGCTATGTAGATGATATGCTAATCACAGGCAATTCATCTACTCAATTGGACAACTTTCTGTGTCAGCTTAACGAAGAGTTCGCTATGAAAGATTTAGGGCAAGCACATTACTTCCTTGGCATTCAAATTGAAACAACTGACTCTGTACTTTTTCTATCTCAATCAAGATATGCATATAGATTCTTCAAAATATTGGCCTTCAAACTGCAAGCCTCTTTCTACGCCTATGGCAAATAAGTTACAAATAGCAGACTCATCTCCTCCGTACTCTGATCCAACTCTTTACAGAAGTATTGTTGGCCTTCTGAAATATCTTACATTCACACGGCCAGGCATTTGCTTTTGCAGTAAACTTTGTTTGTTAGCTCATGCAGTCTCCATCTGGTTTCCATTTTGCACAGGTTAAGCGTATTCTCAAATATCTAAAGGGAGTGTTATTTTATGAACAATTCATTGCAGAAAATTCTTGTTTTCAATTGAAGGTGTATTCTGACTCTGATTGGACAGGTTGTCCAAGCACGTATTGCACATTCTTCGGAGACAGTTGTGCATTGGGATCATCAAAGAAGCAACCTGCGGTATCTAGGTCTAGCACTGAGGCCGGAGGCCGAATAGAGAGCTATGACTGAGCAACTGCAGAACTCACGTGGTTGACTTTTCTTCTTAATGACCTTCACGATGAGCTGCCATCTACTCCAGTTCTCTACTGTGATAACGTTAGTGCACTCTACTTAACAGTAAATCCAATTTTTCATGCTCGGACATTTGGACCAATCTTAAGGAAGCCCCTTCTTTTAGAGTCTTTTGTGCGCATTCCATTTCTGTAATTGTCTTAGTGTTTGTTTTTAGGGTAGAATGTATTCAATAGTTTCCCACTCGTCGCTCCTTCGCTTCTTGGATCCCTTTCTTTCTTTCTTTTCCTGGTCGGAGGACCTGATGCCAGCGGCGGTGGAAGGCCCGCTTGGTCTCGACCCGGCGGCGGACGAGATCGCCGGCGATCCACTCACCGCCGTCATATTCTTCGGGGTTTGCTTGGTTTTGGGAATCGCGTCCAGGCATTTGCTTCGAGGATCGAGGGTTCCCTACACCGTCGCCCTCCTCGTTCTCGGCGTGGTTCTCGGATCCATTGGTTACCATCTTTCTTCTTTCCCCTTTTTTTAGGTTTGAAGCGGCATTCTTGGTTTTGTTATTCTTCTGTTGGCGGCTGATACGATTTTTTTCGTTTGCAGAATATGGTACCAGCCATGGACTGGGAAAGGTGGGGGCTGGGATTCGTCTCTGTAAGTGTGAATTGTTGTTGTTTTTTTTTGTTTGTTTCATCAAAAGAGATTGAACGGCATTTTTGGGTTCCTGATTTTTGCGCGCCTATATGCTGCAGGGGCGCGTATTAATCCGGATCTCCTGTTGTGCGTGTTTCTTCCTGCTCTTCTGTTCGAGAGTTCGTTTGCAATGGAAGTTCACCAAATCAAGGTGTCATATATTGATGATGATGATAGTCTTCGAACTTGGTTGTATGTCTTCATGACAATGTTCATTTGTTTCCTACTTGTCATCTTACTAAATGCAACTGGTGGCGGCGAACCTTCTTGATGTCTTACTTGGTATGCTCTTGATTTGTGTCCTGGATGGTCCAATTAGGTAGGTCTCTTGATTGTGTCCTGGATCGTATAGAAACCTCTGACTACACTTCATCTGGATTCTTTTTCTGCACGTGTCGAACTTAGGGAGGGATTGAATATATTTTACTTGATGACCACAATCTCAAATCAAGGCTTTCCGTTTGAGAGTTCCTTTTAAATGGGAATTTCGCTAAATTAACGTTTATTTGGCGAAACTCTTACTGTTGCTATACATTAAAAGCGAAAGCATCTGGATTTACATACTCTACATGTGTGCAGTGCAGGAATTGACTGGAGTTTTAGGGATGCATATTTATCATTAGAGTACCTCAGATTTTGAATGTGCAAGTTTTTTCATCTGAAATTGTCAAGTTGATATTGCAAATGACACTGTCAACTGCGTTTTTTGCCTTCACAGAGGTGCATGGCACAAATGCTTTTACTGGCAGGTCCAGGCGTTCTAATATCGACCTTTTGTCTTGGGGCTGTGGTGAAGGTACGCATTGAACCTGCCACCTCTACTTCTTGACGAGTTATAATACATGATCCATGCCTTCGCAATCTACCACAGCTTGCCTTTCCTTACAATTGGAACTGGAAGACATCCTTACTGCTTGGAGGGCTTCTTAGTGCCACAGATCCGGTAGCAGTTGTTGCCTTGCTGAAAGATCTTGGTGCAAGCAAAAAACTGAGCACCATAATTGAAGGAGAGTCATTAATGAATGATGGGTATTGAATTGATCACACTTGGTATTGGCGTTCACTCTTGAGGATTATTTAGGAGAAGACAGCAAAGCTTGAAACTATTACCTGTTTTTGTTGTTGTTGTTGTTATTGTTTTTTTCTTCTTCTTGTTTTTATGATTGCAGGACGGCTATTGTAGTATATCAACTTTTTTATCAAATGGTCCTTGGGAAAAGCTTTGACGCTGTCAGCATTTTCAAATTCCTTTCCCAAGTGTCACTTGGAGCGTATGTATCCCTGCCCTTTTTGTCCTGAATCAAAGATTGATGGAAGTACATGCTTCCTTAGATGGTTGTTTTCTTGGTCCAGTGTTGCTATTGGTCTTGCTTTCGGGATAGTATCTGTATTGTGGCTGGGATTTATTTTCAACGACACTGTCATAGAGATAACTTTGACGCTCGCTATCAGCTACATTGTTTATTTCACCGTATGATCCTTCTCTAAGTTCAATTGATACCACATGTTATTGGATGCATCAAACTTGTGCATAAACAAGTTTTTTCTTGCAAGAATTGGTCCATTCATGCAATGAGTTTGAAACTTCTTCTTTGTCATCCACCTGCTCCCATAGAAATTGGGTTTGAAACTACTTTGTCATTCACCTGCTCCCATAGAAATTGAGTTCGAAACTTCTGCACAACTTTTTGTTATTTTGTTAATTTCTTCTGTTAGGCTCAAGATGCTGCTGAAGTTTCTGGGGTCTTGGCAGTCATGACTTTGGGGATGTAAGTTGACCTTCTCCTGAATTTGAAGCTGTAGAGGCTACGAGTCTTTTAATTACTAGAATCTGTTGTATTGGCAGGTTCTATGCGGCAATTGCTAGGACGGCTTTTAAGGGAGATAGTCAACGAAGCCTACATCATTTCTGGTTTGACAGTTTTATTAATACCTTTAAGCCACTTTCACAACCTTTATGAACATACATCATTAAAACTGATATTCCTGTAATAGTTATGAATCTTATGAAATGACAGTAACACCTAAAATAGATAGACTACTCATACAAATTGTAATTTGTCATGGACTAGCATTTCCTTCTGTAAACTGAACAATTGCTTGTGCTTCAACTCAGGTTTTTCTTTTTTGCAGGGAAATGGTAGCATACATTGCAAACACTTTGATATTCATATTGAGGTGCTCTTATTTCATTCTCATATTTTCGTTATTTAATTCAAACACACTTTGGTGCATCTGTTTTGTTCATCACAATGCATATGGCCCATTTATGTCTACCCTAAGATTTAGCCCTCGTTCTGAATATTTGGCATTTTCCCTTCGTCCTTCTCATTCATATTACTAATATCTATTACTTATCCAGATGTTGCTGAACAATTCTAGTTGTTATTGGACTTATGAAATTTTGGTGAAGCCTGAATGACAGTTCTCTAAAGTTATGAAGATTGAAACTTAGTGTCCCTGGAGTTGCTCCTGAAATATTTTGTGACCAATTTTTCTGCTTATATTTTATGCAGATTATATTGTCTATTTCCATTAAAATCTGGAAGCTCTTTCTGATACTTTAGCAATTATTTCTGGTGTCAAACATTGTAGTTAAAGCAAGGGTCCCCGGCAGCTAGGGTGGCCTAAGAGCTGAAACAGTAAACCGCATAAAATTTTTTATAGCTCTTCACTCTGTGGCTGATATCTTTTCACCTCAGTTGTAGAAGTATGGAGGTGCTTGGAGCATGCTAGTCAAGATGTTAGAAATTGCAAAAGTCAATTATACTTGTTGTAAAAACTGAAAATCTATGAGCTACTTGCAGAACATTTCCTTGAATTGATCTAGCTTTCAGGAAAACTCTATTTTACATTTTGAGTGTAGTATATTTAATTTTTTTAGTAAAATATGGTAATTTGCATTTGTTGCATTCACTTTGCAAGAGTATCCCAGCTTACTGCTGCTGTTACAGCAGAATTTGGGTTTGTTTAATATGTTCATTTGTTCACACTATAAGTTGTTAGTCTATTCTTGTAACATAATCTACAAAACTTCTAACCAACAAAGAAACCCAATCAAAATCACACAAAGTGTGCATCTGATAATAGCACTACATGTTGGTGTAGTTGTGATGCTTCTTACTTGTTTTCTGAAGCCATATAAGGCTAACAAACATATCTTGCCTTGATTTCCAGCGGTGTTGTTATTGCCGAAGGAGTTCTACACAGTGACAAGCATTTTGAAAATGATGGTAAGTGTGAGTTCTATAACCATAGAGTTTTACCAAATCATTTTTTGTCAGTAACACGAATCAATGGAGCTTTTGAATCCTTTAAACGCCAGAGTTATTAAATCCTTCTCATGTGGTGACTACCTTGAAGTGAACCAAATTGCTCTGGAACAAGAATTGGAAGTTTTCCTTCCACCCTTTTATTTGTTTGATTTTAGGGGAAGTATCTTCAAATTGGCAGTGCAGTTACGTCTTGACTTTCAAGAGCTAGAGGGATGTAATTTTGGCGTTTGCAGGAAGCTGCCTAGCTTAGCATTGGTGACTGTAGAAATTGGATTCCAACAAATATGATTCTCAATTCAACTCTTATAATTCTTGTTTCCATTTGCAAGAGAGGAGATTGACCTTTGAATGAACTTTTCCCTTTATTTCTCTTTATATAGTGGAACTGCAATATGAGAGGAACTTCGTCAGTTTGATGGAAGCATAGTATTGTGCTTTAGGTGGTAACTTGCCATAAATAGAATTTGTGGGATTCTAATGGAAACTATATTTTAGTATATGGCGCTTTTTTGGGCTATGTTTGTACTTTTAAATATGTTATACTTTCTGTTGTTGTGATCATCCTTGATAAGTTTGTGTTCACTTTCAGGAACTTCTTGGTGGTACCTCATACTTCTGTATGTTTTGGTGCAAGTATCTCGAGTTGTAGTTGTAGGAGCACTATACCCCTTTCTTCAATACTTTGGCTATGGTTTGGACTGGAAAGAGGCAATTATCTTAGTCTGGTCTGGCCTAAGAGGAGCTGTAGCATTGTCCCTATCACTGTCCGTCAAGGCAAGTTTTTGTAAGTTTGGTTGTGTATAAAGTTTGAGATGAGACATTAGGACACAAAGAGTTGAGGGTTTAGATTGCATGAATATCAGACTTGACTATTTACTTTAATATGGAATATGACCTCATTAAATACTCTGTTCAACCATCCTCTCATTATGACTGTCCAGTAATTTTGGAAGATATATGATGACAATAGTAATACTTCATCTCTTTGTTCCCTTTTCTAAGGATTGCAGAGAAAGACATCCAGTGTAAAACTTGCCACTTTGATTTTGCATGGGTTTTAGACGCATAAATTTGTATGAAACAATCCAATGAGCTAAATATGCTTTACAAGTCATGTGATTCTACATAGTTAAAAGTTATTATTTGACACGCATTATTTTGAAGTTGTGACCTTGAAACTTCACCTAAGAATTCTTGCACTCCTGTACATGCCAGGTTGAGTGTCATGATCCTGTTGGGTGAAAGCTGCTTTTGCACATGACTGGGATCTCAAACAAAGTGATCTACATCTATCGTGTAGACAACTTTTAAGAAATGATTTTGAAATGTGTGCTTGGGAGGAAATTTGATCTCCCAGTTCCTGAAAATTTTCTCTTATTAATCCGATAAACAGTAATACGTCTTCAACATTCCTTTCTTGTCATGGGATCTGTCACCACCAATCTGGGAAAAAAAGTGACTTCTTTTTTCAACCACACAAATAAGACATGCTGAAATTCCTTATTCTAATGGATCTTGATGTGTTCTTTGTTTAAGCTGTTTTCTGATTTTTGCTGTTGTTAGTATGTTGACAGCGCGCTAGCTACAAACTTAATCCATACCATCTTGATCAGGAGATAGGGACACTTGTAAGTACAGAGATGATTAGTGCCATTTAGCACGTATCTGGACCATATTCTCTTTTATGCTATATAATGTTCAAATTTCTATGCAGTTTGTTTTCTTTACTGGTGGAATAGTGTTTTTTACACTTATTATAAATGGATCTACCACGCAATTCATTCTGCGTCTATTGGACATGTCCAAATTATCTCAAGCAAAGGTAAGATTTCTAATATTGAAGACTTTCTTACCAAAATGTTGAGCAATTACAATGCTTACGATAAATTTTGCATGAGATCTTGCATTTCTTTTATTTTTATGTAGGCCATCATCGCATTTTATGCAAAATTTAACTTTTGATTAATTGCAATCTGCTTCAGTACTTGGTAGTAGTTACTACTTTGAACCTATATATTTCTCCTTTTTATGGAATCTACAATTCACTCCTCTTTGAGAACATTGAATGTTACAAAGTGAAAACTGAACTGGGTTTTTTATTAATATATGTTTTTAATGTTAAGCAATGAGTTTAAACAAATCAATTTTAGAATTGAAAACTATGCAAACCCCTTTCATAAGGTTTCTCCTTTCATAATAGCCCTTTTTCTTTTTAAATTTGCTTTTATATTATGATCATTTACATAATTATTTTTTCCTGATATTGATGCTCATTTGTCCAAATTTTATGCCTTGTGACTTACCTTCACAATGTTCACT
Organism: Piper betle; assembly: GCA_033002965.1. NCBI lineage: Eukaryota > Viridiplantae > Streptophyta > Magnoliopsida > Piperales > Piperaceae > Piper > Piper betle. The sequence goes on along the minus strand of JAURVB010001153.1, from coordinate 7,560 downwards.
TTGATTAACGGCTTTGTTGTCTTTAACTTATTTATATCCAATTGCAGTTGCGCATATTAGACTATACAAGGTATGAAATGTTAGACAAAGCATTAGAAGCTTTTGGTGACCTTGGAGATGATGAAGAATTGGGACCTACCGACTGGCACACGGTAAAAAGATACATCACTTGTTTGCATAATCTAGAAGGTGGTCAGATGCACCCTTATAATTTATCAGATGGGGAAAATCATTTGCATACAATGAATTTAGCAGATATGAGAGTCCGCCTTTTGAATGGTAAGTTCTAGCTCTCAATTTAAGTTCATGTTGGGAGAAAACTTTAACTTATCCCAAAACATCATGCATAAATTTAAATAAAACATACCGGATTCTATGAGTTAAGAAACAAAGAAACTATTTTTCCTACACTTCTCTTCATATGGAGCCCTTGATCATATGGTGAAAATTATGAAGATAGAGAGGACGGTTTCTCAATTTATTTAAATAGACGGTTAGAGGCATCCATCACATAACTGCTTGTGCGTTAAACATAGAGATGTTCTTGAACAATAATATAAATAATTCTTTATTAAATGGATCAACATCTAACGTTCTCCCACTTGATCCATGTAATAATCTTAATGTTGATTTAATGATCATTAAATGCTCATATAATTTTTATCTCTATGAAACAATCATAAATATCTTTGTAAGATAAATTACTCATACGAGTCATGGCGATCATACTTCCAACATTTGACATGCTCTTTTTAATGTACTACAATATTCATAACATATCAAACAAGATCAGTAATTAAGAAATCATAATGTCCTCTATTATGTTTGTTGAAAGATTAATTCTTGTTATTCACCATTATATGATAATCATGTACACAAAATGGATATAAGAATATAATATTACAAACACATAACTGAGGTCAAAATGTCAATGAACTCTTATTCACAAGTAATTTGAATCAAATATTAATTACTATAACCAAGACCCATCCTTTCGACATATTCCTCAAATGTCTTTGGTGGTAGTCCTTTAGTTAAAGGATCGGCAACCTCAAGTTCTGAAATAAAGTTCCGCAGCCTTAAACCTTGAGTTGTGGCTTCAAAACATGCCAAAAATTAAGCATCCATAGTGGATGAGACAATGATAGATTTTTTAGCACTTTTCCATGAAATTGTTCCATTTGCCATTAGGAACAAATAACTAAAAATAGACTTTTTGCTATTAAGACATCGAACAAAATTTGAATCCGAATATCCAATCACTTCCAACTGTTCAACTCTCTTGTACATGAGCATATAATCCTTCGTTCTTTATAAATGCCTTAAGACTTTCTTAGCGGGTTTCCAATGATCCAATTTAGGATTACTTTTATATTTGCCAAGCATGCATTAGGTTTGAGCATACATTAGGCTACCCACAACTGAGGCACGAGGAACAGTTTCCATTTGCTTCCGTTCTAAATCATTTCGAGGATATTGTATGAGACTAAATTTACCCCTTTTTATATGAGAATAATACTTGATGAGCAATCTTTCATTCTAAATCTTTCTAAAATTTTATTGATATAGGCTTTTTAAACAATCCCAATAATCCACGTGACCAATCTCAAAATATTTCTATTCCTATCACGTATGAAGCCTCTCCCATATTTTTCATTTTAAATTTCTCAGAAAGAAATTCTTTAGTCTCATAAAATATACCAAGATCACTATTGGCTAATAAGAGTAATATCAATGATATAAACTTGCTCCCACTAACCTTTAGATATATTCACCGATCAGCGAGGTTTTCTTTGAATTCAAAGGAAGTAATAGGATCACTAAACTCAAGATACCATTGTCAAGAAGCTTGTTTAAGTTCATATATCGATCTTTTAAGCTTACACACTATATTTCCCTCACCTTCAGCATGTAAGCCTTCAAGCAAAGTCATATATTTTTCTTCTTCAAGGTTACCATTAAGAAAGACAGTTTGGACATCCATTTGGTGTAACTATAGATTAAAATGATCCACTAGTGCCATAATGATTTTGAATGAATTTTCCTTAGAAACTAAATGAAAATGTTTCTTTATAGTCAATGCCATCTTTTTGAGTAAACCTTCAGTTACAAGTTGGGCTTTATATCGTTCAATATTACCTTTCGAGTCGTGTTTGGTCTTAAAAGCCCCCTTACACCCAATTTGTTATCCAAAACATTATTTTATTCCATTGATTTTAGTTCTTCCCTTATGACATCTTTCCATTTTTAGAATCAGCACAATTCATGGTTTCTAAAAATGAAACCATATCTTGATCGATTCCTGTGTCAAAATCCGATTCTTGTAGATAAATCGTGTAATCATTTGGAATAACTGATCTTTTTACTTTCTGAGATCTTCTCAATGCTATTTCTTGTGGATCTACAATCAATTCATTTTGAATAGCTTCATTTGAGGCTCCACATTATGGTCATGTTGTTTAACGTTTTTATATTACCTAACATTCGTAGCCTGCAGAATAATTATGGGAGTTGTTTTCAATGGAGAAGTTACAAGAGTAATATCCATTTGTACTTCCTTTATGATCACGTTTCGTGATTATTTCTCTCACTAGCTTTGTTATTCTCAATGAAACTTGCATTTTTAGTTTCAATAATTCTTCGATTATGGTTAGGAGAATAAAATTTAAATCCTTTGGATTTCTCTGGGTAACTAATAAAGTAACCACTAACTATACGAGAATCTAATTGCCTACTGGTCCATAACTCAAAAAGTGGTTTAGGCACCGTGTTACTAGGAACTATGTTTAACAAATACATGTGGTTCTAAGTGCATATGTCCACAAGGATTTAGGCAATGATGTATTACTCATCATGTTTCTAACCGCATCCATTAAGGTACAATTAGGCCTATTAGCTACACTATTTTGTTGCAATGTGCTTGACATAATGTATTGAGCATATATGCCACACTTATCGTGGAATTTTGGAAATGGGCCTGGATGTTGTCCCGCTTCATTATAGCGTCCATAATATTCTATAGCTTTATCGGACCTTATGATTGTCACCTTTCTATTTAATTGCCTTTTAACTTCATAAATGTATACCTTAAGGGCATTCATGGTTTGTGATTTTTCATGTCGCAAATAAATATATGTATAATGTGAAAAATCATCAATAAAGGTGATAAAATATTTTTCACCATTAAATGAAAGGACATCAAACGATCCCACATACATCTGTGTATTAATTATCAAGAAGTTGCGTACTTCTTGTGGCCCCTTCTTATTGTGTTTAGTTTACTTTCCTTTAATTTAATCCACACATAGCTAAATCTGTGAAATCTAAATTAAGAAGGATCTCATTCTTCACTAATCTTTCTATTCTTTCTTTGGATATATGACCCAAATGTTTATGCCACAAGAAAGAATAATTTTCATTTACTATGTTACGTTTCAACCCAACAATATGATGAACTATAAGAAGAGGTTCAGACAAATAACCTACAAACCATTAATAAGAGTACGAGAACCTAACTGGATGATTGCTCTTATACAAATTGAAATAGTTATTCCCAAACTTAAAATAACATCCAGATACATCCAATGCAGACAATGATATTAAATTACGCATAATAGTAGGGGCATAAAGTGTTCTTAATAAATCTAAGTAGTGTCCAATATCCAAAATGAGTCAATATATTCTCGATTCCTTCAACCAAAGTTTTCACCCGATTTCCCATATACACAAAGTCCTTACTTGGGTTTGTATTTTGGATCGTAATGAATTCTTACATGGTACTTGAAACATAAGCGGTAGTTCCAGAATCAATCCACCATTCATTACGAGGTAACTTGTAATTAAATTTGATTCGAAACGTATGAAGTAATATCTTTTCCTTTCTTTTTGAACCATGTCTTACATTTCAGACAATCTTTCTGATAATGTTTAGGTTTCTTACACAAATGACATTTATCCCTATTAAATTCTTTCATTGGAGCCAAAATTTTCATCCCTTGACTCGCTTTGACTTGAAAGATGATTTATTGATGTCCTTCTTATCCTTCTTTCTTTTAATCTTCTTTTCAACTCTGAGTCATGACATTTATTGTATGGATTCCATGTGGCTTCAAACATGCATCTTCTTGCACTAACATATTGGCTATTTCATCAAAAGTCTACTTGTCCTTAATAGTGTTGGAATTGATTTGAAATGGACCATACTCTTGAGGAAGTGAACTTATGTGAAGTGAACAAGTAAAAATTCATCTATAACCATTCCTTAAAGTCCTCAATTGCTTAACCAAATTAATCATTTCTAGGATATGTTCTTGCATGGTACGTGATCCATCATACTTGGTAGAAATCAACTTAGCCATAAGTGTTCAAGACAAGTGACTTATCAATTTTACAGGAAATGGTCTTCTACTTAATTCATAAATTTTTTAGCATCATGAATTTCTGGAAGGATCCACTTTATGTTGGCAAGAATAGTCATCCTTATAAACATCAGGCTCGATTTATTAGCTCTTTCCAAAGCTTTGGCGTTCTTCTTTCCATCACTAGTAATTAATAGAGCAATGGTTGCAACTGAAATCCAGTTAGTTATTTGTAAATGTATTGCCTTAATGATACTAGTAGTACAAAGAAAAGGCAACCCATGCTTTGGAAAGAGCTAATAAATCGATTTCGATGTTTATAAGGATGATCATTCTTGCCAACATAAAGTGGATCCTTCTAGAAATCCACATGCTAAAAAATTTATGAATTAAGTAGAAGACCTATTTCCTTAAAATTGATAAGTCAATTTTCTGGAACACTCATGGCTAAGTTGATTTCTACCAAGTATGATGGATCACGTACCATGCAAGAACACATCCTTGTTGATTAATTGCTACAATTGAGGACTTTAAAATGGTTATAGATGAATTTTTACTTGTTCACTTCACCAAGTTCACTTCCTCAAGAGTATGGTCCATTTCAATCAATCAACACACATGAAGTATAACTTTTCTTGGATGAAATAGCCAATATGGTTAGTGTATGATGCATGTTTGAAAGCCACATGGAATCCATACACAAATGTCATGACTCATATTGAAAAGAAGATAAAAAGAAAGAAGGATAAGAAGGACATCAATAAATCATCTTTCACAAAAACGAGTCATAATGAAAATTTTGGTCCAATGGAAAGAACTTATTGTGGATAAATGTCATTTGTGTGGTAGAAAACTGAAGATTAGACGAAAGATTGTCTGAATGTAAGACGCTGGTTCAAAAAGAAAGGAAAGATATTACTCTACAATGCTTCGAATCAAATTTAATTGCCACCTCTATCGAATGTGATTGATTCTGAACTACCGCTATGTTTCAAGTAAATTGTGGCACCATTACGATCCAAAATACAAACCCGCAAGGACTTTGGTGGCATATGGGAAATCGGTGAAACTTTGGTTGAAGGAATCATATTTATTGACTCATTTTGGCTATTGGACGCCACTTGATTTATTAAGAAACACCTTTATGCCCCTACCATATGTGTAATTTAATATCTTGCCCGGATTACCATTCGATGTTATTTTGGTTGAATAACTGCATAATTTGCAAGAGCAACCATCCACAAATAGTTCTCATAATTTTATTAATGGTTTGTAAGGGTTATTTTCCTAACCTTTCTTAGTTCATCATATTGTTGAAGAAACTAACATAGTACAAATTATCTTTTTGTGGCATAAACACTTGGGTCAGATATCCAAAAAGAATAGAAAGATTAGTGAAGAACAGATCCTTCTGGACTTTGATTTCAGCCAGATTTAGCTATGTGTGGATTAAATTAAAGGAAAGTAAACTAAACACAATAAGAAGGGGGCCAAATGGCACAACTTGATAATTAATACACAGATGTACAGGTGGATCGTTTGATGTCCTTCATTTAACGTGAAAAATATTTTATCACCTTTATTGATAATTTTTCACATTATACATATATTTATTTATATAAAATCACAACCATGAATGTCCTAAGGAAGTATTTATGAAGTTAAAAGGCAATTAAATAGAAAGGTGACAATCATAAGGTCCGATAAAGCTATAGAATATTATGGACGCTATAATGAAGCGGGACAACATCCAGCCATTTCCAAATTCCACGATAAGTGTGGCATATATGCTCAATACATTATGTCACACATTGCAACAAAATAGTAAAGACAGGGCCTAATTGCACTAATGGATGCGGTGTTGTGCTCATGATGAGTAATACATCATTGCCTAAATTCTGTGACGCATATGCACTTAGAACCACATGTATTTAGCAAACATAGTTCCTAGTGCAACACGGTGCCAAACCATTTTTGAGCAGTAACGTATAGCAATTAGACGTATAGTTATGGTTACTTTATTATACCCAGAGAAACTAAAGGATTTAAATTTATCTGAACCATAATCGAAGAATTATTGAAACTAAAAATGCAAGTTTCATTGAGAACAACAAAGTCAGTGAGAGAAATAATTCACAAACGTGATCATAAAGGAAGTACAAATGGATATTACCAGAACTTCTTCATTGAAACAACTCCGACATCATTCTAGGCTACGAATGTTAGTGTTGATAAAAACGTTGGGAACAACACAGACCATAATGTGGAGCCTCAATGAAGCTATTCAAAATGAATTGATTGTAGATCCACAAGAAATCACATGAGAAGATCTCGTGCAAAGACTGAGTTATTCAAAGATTGAGCATCGATTTATCTACAAGAATCAGATTTTAACAGAGGAATCAGATCAAGATATGGTTTCACGCAAACCAATGAATTGTGCTGATCTAAAATGGAAAGACGAAGTCATAAGGAAGAACTAAAATCAATGGAATAAATAATGTTGGATGGCTCAACAAAAGGGGTTTTAAGACCAAACCACCTACATCAAAAGGTAATATTAACCATATAAAGTTCAATCCTAGGAACCTTACACACCAAAAGATGTATTGACTATAAAGAAACATTTTCATTTAGTTTACAAAATCATTCAAAATCATTAATAATCTAGTGGATCATTTTAATCTATAGTTACACCAAAATGTCCAAACTGTCTTTCTTAATGGTAACCTTGAAGAAGAAAAATATATGACTTTGCTTGAAGGTTTACATGCTGAAGGTGAGGGAAATATAGTGTGTAAGCTAAAGACTGATATATGAACTTAAACAAGCTTCTAACAATGAAAAGCATCTTTGAGTTTAGTGATCCTATTACTTCCTTTGAATTCAAAGTTAAAAACCCTCGCTGATCGGTGGAATATATCTAGTGTTAGTGGATAAGTTATATCATTGACATACTCTTATTAGCCAATAGCATCTTGAGACATTTTATGAGACGAAGAATTTTCCTAGAACAAATGAAAAATATATATACTACACGGATAGGAATAGAAATATTTGAGATTGGTCACGTGGATTATTGGGATTGTTTGGGTGTTCGATATCAATAAAATTTTAGAAAGATTTAGAATGAAGATTGCTCATCAAGTATTATTCATAAAAGGGTAACTTAGTCTCATACAATATCCCAAACACTAGAACG
>JAURVB010001150.1:0-35321 GCA_033002965.1 Piper betle | reverse complement strand
ATATTTATCAGTGCATACTGAGGTATACAGATTTGTGTGTACATGTTAGCCAGGATTTTAGGCTTAGATCTAGGCCGTTGCAGCGTTTAGTATCCGTTTGTGATTTTAAGGGTATCTCATTACATGCATCACAAGGATTTTGGACCATCGGATTGTTCCATGTAGGCCCAGCTCGATTGCGTTTAGAATTTCAAGGCCCATTTACCCTTCTTGCCTTGATTCCCGCCTATTGAGTCAATTTCAGGACTCAAGTCAGTTTCAAGTTAGGACGGTCTCGATCTGAGCTTTTCATCCATATGTATATTGCATATACCCATAGGTAGGTCCCACTTGACCACAAGTTGTTGGATGTTCTGATCATGCCACATGGTAGATCTGATCCATTCATGTCAGCCCTGGTTTAACCATATTATTTTCCCATATCTTCCACAATGTCACTATGTTAACGTCACTGCCACTTTGGCTCGCTTTCGGTGAGTCTTCGCCTCGCCACCGGGCACCGGACCAACACCCCCATGACTGCCTCACGGCCGGCTTTCTATCCATACCTCTCATGACCACCAGCCCCACCACAGTCGCCGTCGACCAGGGAGTTTTTGGAGTCGGTCTCTATCGCCGTAGCCACCGTTTGGGCCGTTTTCGGGGCCAGCGAACCACCGGTCGATCCGACCAAATATACATAAAATCAGCGGAACAATTCTTATTCATTTATCATGGTTAGATGTTATGATAATTTTTCTTTATTTATTTATGTATTTATTTATTTATTCATTATTATTTATTTATTTTTACTTATATGTTTATCATATATGACGAATGTTTACATAATTATTTGTTATTATTAATCTTATATTTACTTATGAATATTAGTCTCATTAAGTTTACTAAATTTTATATATTTATTTAAATATTTATTTGGTCGTTATTTGTATGTTATTATTTATTTGTATTTAATTATGTATTCTTCTATTGTATGACTATGATATTATTAATATTCATGATTAATGAGTATTAACTAATTTTTTGTTTATTTATATATTTACTAAATTATTTATTTATTTAATTAATTATTATTTAATTTATTTATATATTAAATTTTTATTTATTTATTTATTAAATTATTATTAATTTATTTATTTATTAAATTATTATTTATTTATATGTTTACTAATACGAGTATGTGTTGATATTTACTCGTGTTTACCCGAATATTTATATAGTATAATTATATTACTATTTTATGATTAAAGTATTGTTTTTATGTATTTATTATTTATCTAATATTCTATGAGTGCATTTTCTTGTTTATTTATTTATTTATTATTTATTAGGTTTATGTCTCGATTTTTGTGCCCCATGTTTACTTATATGTTTGTTAGCACTGTTTCTTTATTAGGATATACGGATAAGAATAGCTCACACCACAAACATACATTATATAGAGATGTTAGTATTTTACTTAGTAGTGGTTCCGATGTAGGTTTCGAAGTCCGAGATCACCATTGATGTGCAGATACACTTGGAGCTTGGACCAGAGGTCTGTAGGACTCTCCCTTTCTACTTGACTCCTTGCGTGTCGAGTTGAATCGTATTTTATGGGTAGGATGACATCGGTGGCATTATTTTGCATCCCTCCGATGTCGGGCCATTTAGTTGTGTTTTCTACGCTTTTTCAATAAAACTACAAGGATGAGATCCCTTGTTGGTTTGCAAACTGAAGCTCCATAAATGTATGATACAAGCCTCTTCCCTAAGCTTACTATATAAGTACGTGCATTTTTATAGATTTCACAAACAAGAGAATGAGTGGTACAGAGATATGTATGGACCACAGTAGTACTCCTTCAAACCTAGAGGTAGTGTGGTGTATAAGGGTACTGTGTAATGTAGCACATTGTCAGAATTTTGTGGCTATAACACCCCAATTTCAGTTCACCTAAAAACCAAATCAGAAATGTTATGTTCAAGTTGAGTGATGTTTAAAGTTGTTGGTCGGTATGACTCGATCGATGAAATAGATCAAAATAACCCTCTTGGTGTCATGAGAATGTAAGACGTTATTAAATAGGCATTAAAACGCATTAAATATAAGTAAAAGTAAGAAAAGAAATAAATGCGCTGAGCTCAAGTGTGTGTTGCGTTTATCTGTCCTTCCACCAAAGTCGACTTAGGATTTCAAGACCTACATATATTATATGAAAACTGTGAGTAATGAATGTTACCGGTCCGAAAAATAACTAATATAAACTAGCAAATGGGTATTCCATTACCCACGAAAACTTATGAAACTTCAAGATTGCCTCACACTGGGAAGTAAGCAAACATACTTAAGCAAGTGTCGGCTCGCATGCACAACTCATAATCATATTAATGCATACAATGCTTATGCCCACACACCTTCCATATCATGCACCGCGTTATTCGAGTGGCAAAAAGAATAATTAAGTTAGTGCCACATATACCGGAAATGCGCTGCATTACCCATTACTATCATACACTGCACTACCACATGGTTTGAAGGAGTACTAGTGCAATTCATACATATCTCCATACCATTCACTCTCTTATTCATGAAATCCATAAAAAAATGCATGTACTTATATAATAGGCTTAGGGAAGAGGCTTCTATCATACATTTCTGGAGCTTCAATTCAAAAACCAACAAGGGATCACATCCTTGTAGTTTTATTAAACATGTATAGAAAATACAGCTAAATGGCCTAACATTGGAGGGATGCAATAAAATGCCGTTGATGCCATCCTACGTATAAAAGACAATTAAACTCGACACGCAAGGAGTCAAGCAGAGAGGGAGAGTCCTACGGACATGTGGTCCAAGCTCCATGGCATATATGCACATCTACAGCAAGCTCGAACTCCGGAACCTATATCGGAATCCACTACTAAGTAAAATCCTTATATGATGCATGCTCGTGGTGTGTGCTCATATCATCAAGACATCCTAATAAAAAGAAAATACTAAATAAACATACTGCTAAACACACAACAGGTAAATCGAGACATAAAAATAATAAATATTCTAATCATAAAATAGTAATATAATTATACAAAATAAATATACAGGTAAACACGAATAAATATTAATATATACTCTTATTAGTAGACATATAAATAAATAAATAAATCTATTTATAGTAATTCAATAAATAAATAAATAAATAAATAAATATTTAATACTCATTAATAATGAATATTAATAATATCATAGTTATATAGTACAAGAAATCATAATTAAATACAAATAAATAATAACATACACATAACAAAGAAAGAAAGAAAGAAATATATACATATATATATATATATATATATATGCACAATTTAATAAACATAATAAGACTAACATTCATAAGTAAATATAATATTAATAATATCAAATAATCATGTAAACATTCATCATATATGATACACATATAATAAAAATAAATAAATAAATAAAATAATGAATAAATAAATAAATAAAACAATAAATAAAAAAAATAATTATATCATCCAATCATGCTAAATCATGTGAATATGCATCTAGAATAATTTTAGGGGTTCTCAAATTACCGAAAACAGTCGAGAAAGGCCGAAAACGGGCTAAAACAGAGCTGAACTAGGCCGAACCGAGCTAAATTAGACCAGATTGTGCTGAGTCCACATGGTCTGGGTTAAATAAACTGTTGGGCTAGGTCAGATAGGTTTAGGGTTTAGGACTTGGACATGGACATGGACACGGACATGCAGACTCAGGCATGTCCAGGCGGACGAGGCCACAACCAGGTGGACGAGGCCACAACCAGACATGTAAATGGGCCAGACAGGGGTGGTGGTGCTTGTCGCCGGAGAAAGCCAACGGCAGTGCAACAGAGGCTGCCATCGGTCGTGATAGAAAGAGGGGAGGACGGGGATCACGTTGGTGGTGGCGGTCGGCTGTCCAGCCATTGACTACCTGGAAAATGGTAGGGAAAGGGGTGGATCCCTGTCGTGTGTGGCATCAAAATGTAGATGTCGGGGAGGAAGCTGTCGGGGTGGTCAGCTTCCTCGAAGGATACTCGTAGGTGCCAGAAAATGGCCTGAAAGGGTGGCAGCGGCAGTTGAAAATGAATCTTAAAACACCGTCGCCGGTGGCTACTGTGGAGGCTCCGTTATCGATGTTGGGTACGGATTGGTAGCTGACGGCGAGATAGTCACGGCCATACCAATGCGGTGGCCGAAGGAGGGCGGAGGTCACGCCGATGGCGACCCAAAGTGGCGGCAGTGTAATATTGGAAAATTTCAAAATCGTGGAAACTCTAGAAATCAATGGGTGAAGATAAAGCTGACTAGATGGCTCAGATCTTGCCACATGGCATGATTTGGACGCCCAAAAACTCGTGGCCTAGTGGGGCCCACCTATAGGTACATGCACTATACATATGGACAGAAAGTGAGGATCATGACTGTCCAAACTCGAAACTGACTCAAATTCTGAAATTGATTCTATAGGCGGAAATCGAGGCAACAAGGATAAATGGGCCTCAAACCTTGAACTCAATCAAGTTGGGCTCACAAGGGCACAATCAAGTGATCCAAAATTTTTATGCTGCATGCAAATGAAATACCCAAAACATCCTAAATAGATACTGAACGCTGCAATGACTTAGATCTACACCTAAAATCTTGGCTAATTCATAAAAATCATATGTAAACCTAGCTATGCACCGATAACTCATGCTCTACTGTATCATATCTAAAACTATCATATGCATGTTTGACATACTCAACCTCCATAACATGCTCATATGGTCATTTGGGCCTCATACACATATTCTAAAAATTAGTCTGGCTCGAGCTTGCTCTAACCGACTCGATATTGACCCGAATAGGGAAAAACTAAAATCATGTAAAACTATAACCAAAAGATGGGGTTTTATAGTGGCACTAACTTAATTGTTCATTTTTGCCGCTCGAGTATTGTGGCGGGTGATATGGAAGATGTGAGGGCGTAAGCGTTGTATGTATGAATATGATTATGGGTAGTGCATGTGAGTTGGCATTCGCTTAAATATGTTTGCTTACCGCCCAGTATGAGGCAATCTTGAAGTTTCATAAGTTTTTGTGGGTAATGGAATACCCATTTGTCAATTTGTATTAGTTATTTTTCGGACCAGTAAAATTCGTTACTGACATTTTCCATATAATATACGTGGGTTTTGCAATCTTGAGTCGACTTTGGTGGGAAGACAAATGAACATTACACAGACTTGTGCTCAACGTAGTTATTTACTTTCTTACTTTTATTTATGTTCAATGTGTTTTGATGTGTATTTAATATTGTCTTCTATTTTCATGACACCAAAAAGGTCGCTTCGATATATTTTATCGATCGAATCGTACTGACCGACAACTTTAAAAATGACTCGACTCGATCGCAACATTTCTGATTCGGTTCTTAAGTGAACTGAAATCGGGGTGTTGAACCAAGTCCTCTAGTGAGTAGGTCTTCGTAGCTTTACTAATCAAACCAGCTTGTAACCTTATAAGCAACCAAGATAAGGCTCATTCATAGACATCCCTTAAGTGCCACAGAAGCTTGCATTCCAAACACCCTTGGAGCCTTTAACAAGTCTTCCTTCGCAAACACCAAGTGTCATGCATCCTAGCTCACCAAAGCTTCAAACACCCATGAAGCTTTACAACTTTGGAAGCTGCACCTTCTCCAAACACTTCCTCTCCTCAAGTAAGATGCTTCACACACACTCCCACACCTTGAAAGTATACAAGATTGTTCAAATACACTTAAGCTAACCTCTCCACAAAGCATTATCCTTGGTATAATTAAAAGAACTTAAAATACAAGCTAATAGATAAGCCTTACCTAGTACAAACTTGTTCTTTTAATTTTGATCCAAGAGAGTCTAGTATAAGCAAGGGGTCACAAAGGATAGCAAGAGGCATGTTAACACACTCCCCAAGGCTATATTTATAAATTTTCATAGTCTCTTTGAGAATAGTAGCCATTGGGGTTTGAATCCCTCTTTTTAGTTTTTTACAACAACTGGTTTTGACAATTTTTTTAGAACAATCAGTTGCCTAACGATTGACTGAACAATGCGTATAATGATCGCTTAACACTAGCCATGTCAGTTTTGGCTGCCGAACCATCTTCTCAAACTTCACCAATCTACTATGAGCTTTCAAACTTAACAATCAATTTCTGAAGTTTCACCGAAGATCACCTTCAGTAGCCAAACATGAGAACCAAAGCTTGCCAAACTAAGACGCATAAGCTTCTTCAACGTCTGACTTCTGTCATCGGTTATCGAACCCTTGATCGAAGGATAACCAAATTCCATTTCTTCACAGTTTCTCACTAAGCCATAGGTGTTTGGTTGCCAAACACATGACCGAAGATTAGCCAAAGGTTGAAACTTCATCTTCCTTAGTCTGCAGCTTCTTGCTTCGATTGCCGAAGTCCTACCCAATGCTTGCCGATGTCTACTTGACTTCAACACTTCAAATGCATTTTGAGTTGATTTTCTCCAAGTTGGTTGCTTGTGTTTCCTTGCTCAACCTTAGAGAGTTCAGAGTGTTGCCGCTTCAAAATAAGGTTTGACATTCTTCCCTATTTTGATAGTTATAACTTCTATGTGTTGTAAACTCTCTTCATTGTTAGTGTCAATCCTCATGAAGCTGCTTTCCTTTGAGCTTGCCTTGATGATCTTCTCACTTTAGGTCTTCAAGCTCTTTACTTTGAGTCTATGTATCTTTATTACTCCTTACCTACATAAGAGGTTAGTCCAAAACAATGGAAGATGTCATGATGGAACACTATGCTCATCTTGCCATGCAATGCAACCTATGACCAACTAGATATTAGTAACTCTCAGCGACTTATTCATTCTCATTAATTCATCAAAAAATAAATTTAGTTCAAGTGATAACTCTCATAAGCTCCCACTACTAAGATCCTCACTCCCTATAGACTTATACCTCATAAAACACATCGCTCTCCCCCTTTGTCATCTCAAAAAGACAATTAATATCTATAGGAGAGAATATACAAAAGAGGGTAGTCTAGGTCTCACCATCACCTCCTCCACCCTTGGAAGAGTCATGCGGAGCAAACCGGGATGGTGGTGGGTCATGGAATGTGTAGCCATCAGGAGGGAACCTGAAGTGATGTCATGATGAAATGTTATGCTCATCCTACCATGCTATTCACTTGAGCCGAGAAAACATCCCAAGTGATCCAAATGTTCCTTTATGGTGGTGGCAGTTGGGGTTGTGTTGCTTCAACTTGTGGTGTCTCCTACTCTTGATGTCTTGGTGCCTTCTCCTCATTATATATCTTGAGATTGCCCCAAAATTCATCATCATCAACTTCGTTTAGGATGACCTCCTCCCTCGAGGTAGATGCACCTTCGGTCTTCCTCTTCTTGTTCTCCCTTAAGGGTAACTTGTTGTAGAATCCATTTTAGTCCACGGTCATGAAGGGGAGAGTAGGGGTGATCCTTTGCTCCATGTCTGGAAAGGCTTGGAAGAAGAGAGCCGAGAGAAGTTTTCCATAGTGTAGGCACTCTCTCCTTTGGTTCTGGGACCTGCACATGTGGTTGAAAATTAGAGATGGCAAGTTGATCCTCCTTCCGACAAGTATCCTCCAAAGAGTGAAGACAGCATAGGAGGAGAGGCCACTATGATGGCCTATTTGTGGAAGGATGTTGATGGTCACCACTTGCCAAGCTACAAATGCCATCTTGGTGAGATCCTGGGCCTTCTTCGAGTTTGTGAGGATAGTTTCCGTATTCACCACGGTTCCATCCAGGTCTTCTCACCTAACCAACTTGGTAAGAAGATGTTCCAAATGGATATTGTCAAAGTAGGCTTTTGTCTCCATCATCCAAAACAGCAAAGAGTTGTGCAATGTGGTTCTACCTCAAGTGGAAAACCTTCTTGTTCACCTTTGCCTTGTTGTATCATTCACTGATATTCACCAAGGTGTGGTAGAATTCTTTAATTTGAGGTAGGGCAATCTTCTTCATCGAAGGGAACTTCCCAACTTTGGGTTTGCACCAAGCCTTGAAATCCCTGGAAGTGGTTCTCTATGTCTTCGTCATCTACTTGATTTTCATAGACTATGACCCTCTTGTCAAAGTCTTCCATCTTCATATGAGTAGCACGCTTTTGGATTCCTCAGTGTCTCTACTCCTCTCTTGGACCTCTGAGATGGTACTTCTCCAAAAGAACCAACCATGAGTACCAAGAGTGATATGATCATCTCTTGGACCTCTGAGATGGACCTTCTCCAAAAGATCCAACCATGAATACCAAGAGTGATATGATCATCCAAAGAAAAGCCATTTTTCTTTGCATCTTGGAGATGTTTCGGTAACCGATAGAGTGACTGATCATAGACAAGAGCAGGCCTTGTATGTTCTTGCCCAGAAAGCTTTCGATAACAACTTCTAGTGGTCGGCAATGGTTGGGGCATGCTTCACGACATAGGGTGAGGCAACACAGGCAATGGCGAGACTTGGACTATAGCAAATTGGCTGGGAACTTCTTCAACACCAATCAGTTGGGCACAACGATTGGTTGAGCTTGCCCAAGGAGACTAGGGATGCCTCTGGCATGGTACATGGTCGGTGGCAAGTTGCAGCAGGTCTGATGTAGCAGTGGCAAATCAGCTGCAGCAGATCAGAAGACGACAACATTCGGCTCCGATGAGAGGGCCTTTGGTTAGGGTTAGTGTTTTAAACCGATCAACTTTCCAAATTCATCTAGCTACCGAACGTCTATTCGATTGTCAACCGAACACCTTCTAAAAATAAAATCCAACTTATATCCAAAGGTTTAGTCAACCGAACTCTCAACCGATCACCAATTGAACTCGGGAAAATGGAGACACAAGAAAAAATGTTGGTTTTTTCAATTTTAAAAATCCAAATGAGGATGTTTAGATTTGTTAGAAGAATACATTACTTATCCACTGATAGAAAATTTGTTTAGATTTGTAACTGCATTGCAAGAGAATTCCAACTACATCAATTTTGCAACCGACAATTTGGGATACCAAAACTTAACAAGGATGAATGGAAGCATGCACCAACCTATAAAGAGCTACGTTCACTGTTGTGGCATGAAAGCATCCAACTTGAAGCAAAAACAAAATATAAATAAATAAAATAAGGGAGTAACTATATGAAAACAACTGATGAAGTTGAAATCTGAATGTCTCATCAAGACCTAGCATCATGTTTGATCTGCTGATACATAAGCTAGATAGGGCATACATCATCATATATCAACTAAATACATGAATACACATCAAACATAGACAAAAGAACAAAAGAAAAAATAGTGCATTGAGCAAAACTATGTGTAGCAACTATGTAAAACCCCAATTTTGGTTCACCTAAGAACCGGCTCAAAAATGTTATGATCGAATCGAGTCATGTTTAATATTGTTAGTCAGTAAGACTTGATCAATAAAAAATAGATCAAAATAACCTTATTCATGTCATGAGAATGGAAGACATTGTCAAATAAGCATCAAAACACATCAAATATAAATAAATGAAAGAAAGTAAATACTGTGTAGAGTTCAAGTGTGTGTAGCATTTATTTTTCCTCCCACCAAAGTCGACTCAGGATTTCCATGACCTACATATATTATATGAAAACCATCAGTAACAAATATTACTTGTCCAAAAAATAACTAATATAATCTGGCAAATGGGTATTCCATTACCCATGAAAACTTATGAAACTTCAAAATAGCCTCACACTGGGCGGTACACAAACATACACAAGAAATTGCCGGCTCGCATACACGGCTCATAATTATATTCATACATCCATACAGCGCTTATGCCCACACAACTTCCATATCACCCGCCACAGTACTCAAGTGTCAAAAAGAATAGTTAAGTTAGTGCCACATATTCCGAAAATGCACTACATTACGCAGTACCATCATGCACCACACTACCACATGGTTTGAAGAAGTACTAGTGCTATTCATACATGTCTCTATACCGCTCACTCTCTCATTCGTGAAATCCGTAAAAATTTGCGTACTTGTATAATAGGCTTAGGAAAGATGCTTATATAATAAATTTTTGGAGCTTAAGTTTGAAAACCAACAAGAGATCCCATCCTTGAAGTTTTATTAAACATGCGTAGAAAACACAGCTAAATGGCTTGACATTGGAGGGATGCAATAAAACACCACCGATGTCGTCCTACATATAAAACACGATTAAACACGACACTCAAGGAGTCAAGCAGAGAGAGGAGAGAGTCCTATGGACCTGTGGTCCAAGCTCCAAGTGTATCTGCACAACTACGGTGACTTTAAACTCCAAAACCTACATCGGAAGCCACTACTAAGTAAATACAAATATCACTATATGATGCATGCTCGTGGTGTGTGCTCATATAATCAATACATCATAATAAAATGACTATACTAAATATACTGCTAAACACACAACACGTAAATCGAGACATGATAAAGAGAATAACTAATAACAAATAATAAATAAATAAATAAATACAATCATGAATAAATAGATAGATAATAAATACATAAAAATAATAAATACTCTAATCATAAAATAATAATATCATTTACTATATACGCAAATGGCTAAACACAAGTAAATATTATATATACTCGTGTTAGTAATCACATAAACAATTAAATAAATAAATACATAATCATTCTATAAGTAAATTAATAAATAATTATTTATTTTAATTAAACATGAATATTCATAATATCATAGTTATACAATATAAGAATATATATTTAATTATAAATACATAATAACATACACATAACGAATATATATATATATATAGACGTGCTACAGTGCACTGCATGAAAATGCAGCGCACTGCAGCTTAATAAATCTGGGCCGTTGGATGAAAATCCAACGGCCCAGATATAATTTTTTTTTATCCTCTCCTCCTCCCCCTATTCACGCCGCCCCGCCCCCCACCGGCCTCGGCCCCGGCCCCGTCCCGCCTCCGCCTGCAGCCCTCCCCTGCCCTGGTTCCCCCCGCCCCGTCCGCCGCCGCGCCGCCCCGCCTGGAGCCGTCCCCCCGACCACCCCTGTTTCCCCCTTCCTCCTTTGCCGCCGCCTCGCCCCCGCTTGACCCCTGCCCGCAGCCCTCCCCCCACCCCCGCCCGGTTCCCCGCCCCCCTGCCGCCTATTTCGCCCCACCCCCGCCACGGCCCCGCTCGCCCCTACCCAGTTTCCACCACCCTCCCCGGCCGCCCATTTCGTCCCCATCCCCACCGCCGCCCCGCCCGTCGACCGAGCTCCTCCCCACCGTCTGCTGCCCTGGCCACCTCCACGCCGGCGTCACTGCATCACCGCCGGCGATGGCACAACAGGAACTTGAGTCAAATTTACGAAATAAATTTTAAAAATAAAATATAATAAAATAATAACTTGACTAGCTCATTAATCGAGTCAATTTGAATCGCTCACCACCGATGCCGCCGCTTGCCGATCGCCTCCTTGCCGCCACCCACACCCTGCCCCCCATCCCCCCACACCTGCTGCCCCCATACCCTCCATCGGCCCAGGCCCCTGCCTCGCGTTCTGCCGCCCCCTGACCCCCTCTCCGCCAGTTACGAAATAAATTAAAAAATAAAATTTTTTTATAATAAAAACTTGACTCGATTTCGCACGGGATCGAATCAATACTATGAAATAAATTTAAAAATAAAATAAAATAATTTTATAATAAAACTTTACTCGATCCTGCACGAGATTGAGTCAATATTACGAAATAAATTTTAAAAAATAAAATAATTTTGTAATAAAAATTTTATTGATCCCACATGAGACCGACACAATGTATTTCCCAGCAGGCCCATCCAGCCATGAGGCGGCGACAAAAAAAAATTAAATAAAATAATTTCTTAATAAAAACTTTATTCAATCCCGACTCGAGTTAAAATAATTTACAACAGAATTATTTTATTTTTTAAAATTTATTTTGTAATAAAAATTTATTCGGTAATAAATTTATTTTGTAATAAAAACTTGACTCGGTCCCGCACATGATCGAATCAGGTTTTTATTACAAAATTATTTTATATTTTTAAAATTTATTTCATATTATTGACTCTAGTCAGATCGAATTAAGTTTTTATTATGAAATTAATTTATCTTTTTAAATTTATTTTGTAATAAATTTATTTGGTGACCGAGTTAAGTTTTTTTAATTTATTTTATAATATTAACTTGATACGAGTCGAGATCGAGTCAAGTTTTTTTATTAAATTATTTTATTATTTTAAAATTTATTTCTTAATAAAAATTTGACTGACCCCGACTCGAGTTAAGTTTTGCAGCGCATTGTATATCGCTCACACGATATTTCGTAATAAAAAAATTTATTTTATAATATTAAATTGAGTCAAGTTTTTATTATAAAATTATTTTATTTTTCTAAAAAATTATTTTGTAATATTAACTCGAGTCAGGACAGAGTAAAGTTTTTATTACGAAATTAATTTATTTTTTTAATATTTATTTCGTAATAAAAACTTACTCGAGTCGGGATCGAGTCAAAATTTTATTACTAAACTACCCTCCCCTGTTTATATCCTCCCCTTCCGTTTTGCCGCGCCACCCCACCGCCGGCGACCTCGCCGCTGACTGCCAGCGGGGCGGGGGTGGGGGGGTGGGCTGTGCCACGGGGGTGGGTTGCGTCGCGGGAGTGGGGCCGCGGTTGCTGGCGGGGGTGGGGGGGCACCGCGGCTTTGGGTAGGGGCAGGGGGGTGCTCGGCACCGGGTGGGGGCAGGGGAGCAGCGGCTCGCCCGGACGGGGGGGGGGGTGAGGGGAAGCACAGGGGGGCCTGCGGCCGCAGGCGCGGGCAGGGGCCGAAGGTGGCGGCCCAGGGTGGGGCTCCGCGGCTACGGTCGTGGGGGCGGCGGAATCCGGCGGCGATGGGAAGGAGGCGGACGTAGGAAAAATGTGGGAGGGGTGAAAAAATGAAAACAGATCTAGGCCGTTGGATTCGGCCCACGTGCATTTTGACAGTCAGATTATGGTAGCATTTTTTTTAGGCAATATATATGGCCCACCAAGCCCAACTAAACCTCAGTATCCTGGTCCCCCTCCCCACTGCTCCCCCACCACCCCACCTCCCACTCATAACCCTAATTCGATCAGCGGCGGCGGCTGTGGAGGAAGTCAGCAGCAGGTGAGATTCTTTTCGATTCGAACCACGGTTGACTGCTATTTTTATTGATTTTTTTTTCGTGAATTGTGTGTGCGTTGCTGCTGATGTTGCTAGATCTCTGGTTGTTTAGCTTTGGACGTGATCGCGCAAGTGTTGATTGAGTGATATTGTCTGTATTTGTTATTTATTTATTTGTTTATTTCCGATCGAGTGGATAAGAGCTTGGTCAGTTTATATCGGAATTGATTTGTTTCTGTTTGATGTTTTGCTATTTTGTTAGTTTTTCATTTATTTGTTTGTAATTGTTGTTGTATTTTAAGAATTAGTGTTTATTGGATTTCAGTAATGGAGGAACTAGGGATGATTGAGAGGGGTACGCAATTCTAGTTTCATTTTATTGTGACTGTAATTTGAGCTTTGACTGGTTGTTTGGAATGAATGGTACTGATTGCCTTTTCGATTTGTGGAGAAAAATTATGGCAGTTCTAGGACGTTCATTTTAGTGTTATTTCAGCATTGACTGGTTATTTAGATTAATGGTAATGATTGTCTTTTTTATTGGTGGAGAAAATTTTGACAAGTCTAGTTTCTTCTTTTTACTGTAATTTGAGCATTGACTGTTTATTGGGTTTGATAACTGGTAATGATGGTGTTTACTATTGGTGGCAGAGAATTTGTATCTTTGCATAAGTGTATGTGGTGAATGTTGTATGATAAGTTTTTGGTTTAGACCATTTAGGCAATATAAACTATAAAATCCTATGCCCTACTCGCCCACGTTCGCTCTCTAACCCTTGTTAGAATAACCCTACATTGTTATATGAGATGGCTGGTGTCTCCTAACCCTTGTTAGAATAACCCTACATTGTTATATGAGATGGTTGGTGTCTTGTATGTATGTGGGTTCCTAGACCTTCCAAAGTGGTTAGTCATTTTGGCTTGAAGCGGATGGACCCATTTTAACAACCCAAAAATAATCTTCGATGACGCCTCACTGCCAGTGGATGGCGGCAGCAGGTGAGAATCGTTTTGATTTGATTGTGACAAAGTCGGGTGAATTATGGTTGATTTCCTTTCTTTCTTTCTTTCATTCTTTCCGTTTTGTCTTTGCGAAGCTGGTCTATTTGCTAGATCTTTTATTATTTAGCTTTGAAGGTGCTTCAGCTAGTTTTGAATGCTTGAGCTAGATAAGAACTTACTTGTTTTAGTGTACATTATTTGGTTCTGATTGATGCTCTGCTAGTTTTAGTTCCTCTCTTATTTGTTTGGAAGTATTCGTTTTTTTAGTGAAAGAAATTGTGCTTATTGGATTTTAGTGATTCAGGAACTAGGATGATTGAGGGGCACTCAATTTACTTTCTTTTCTGTTTATTGTCTTTTGAGCATTGACTGTTGATTGATTGGTATTGATTGCCTCCTTTTTTGGCGGAGAAAAATTATGATAATTTTAGTTTATTCCCAGTTTATTGTGATTTGAGCTTTGACTGGTAATTGAGTTAAATTACTGTTACTCATTGACTTTTTGATTGGTACTAAATTTTGTATCATTGTGTTAGTGTATGTGATTAAATATTCATGTAAGCTGGAACTGATGTTCATTTTGCAGGAAAACCAGTGGAATGGAGGTTACCCAAATTTTGTTGAATGCACAAGCAGTAGATGGGAATGTGCGAAAACATGCCGAGGAAACATTGAAACAATTTCAGGAACAAGATTTGCCAAGTTTCTTTTTGGTCTTGTCTGGTGAATTAGCAAATAATGAGAAACCGGTGGAAAGCCGTAAGTTGGCTGGTTTGATGTTAAAAAACACCCTAGATGCCAAGGAGCAACACAGAAAGTTTGAACTCATACAGAGGTGGTTAGGGTTGGATGTTTCAGTGAAGAATCAGGTTAAGGCGTGCCTGTTGCAGACCCTTTCTTCTCCTGTTCTGGATGCCCGGTCAACAACATCTCAAGTTATTGCTAAGATTGCTGGCATAGAGTTGCCTCATAACCAATGGCCAGAGCTGATAACTTCTTTATTGTCGAACATTCAGCAACTTCCACCGTTTGTGAAGCAGGCCACACTTGAGACCCTTGGCTATTTGTGTGAAGAGGTTTCCCCTGATGTTGTGGATCAGGATCAGGTCAACAAAATCCTCACTGCTGTGGTTCAAGGCATGAGCTCCTCAGAGTCTAATACAGATGTGAGGCTTGCTGCTACCAGGGCTTTGAACAATGCCTTGGGGTTTGCCCAGGCAAATTTTTCAAATGATATGGAGCGCGATTACATCATGAGGGTAGTATGCGAGGCAACTTTATGTCCAGATTTGAAGATAAGGCAGGCAGCATTTGAATGCTTGGTGTCGATATCTTCTACCTACTATGAGAAACTCGCTTCCTACATCAGCGACATTTTCAACATTACCTCAAAGGCTGTAAAGGAGGATGAGGAACCGGTGGCACTACAGGCAATTGAGTTTTGGAGCTCAATTTGTGACGAAGAAATCGATATTTTAGAAGAATATGGGGTTGAATTCAGTGGAGATTCCGCAATCCCATGCTTTTATTTCATCAAACAGGCACTACCTGCCTTGGTCCCTCTTTTGTTGGAGACGCTGCTTAAGCAAGAAGAAGATCAGGACCTGGATGAAGGTGCATGGAATCTTGCAATGGCTGGTGGTACTTGCCTAGGTTTGGTGGCTCAAACTGTTGGCGATGATATCGTTCCACTTGTCATGCCTTTCATAGAAGAAAACATCACAAAACCTGATTGGAGGTGCAGAGAGGCGGCAACTTATGCATTTGGATCTATATTGGAAGGCCCATCGCCTGACAAACTGATGCCTGTTGTTAATGTTGCTTTGAACTTTATGCTTACTGCATTGACGAAGGACCTGAGCAACCACGTGAAGGACACAACTGCATGGACCTTGGGAAGAATATTTGAGTTTCTTCATGGTTCCACTGTCGAAACAGCAATTATTACCCCAGCCAATTGTCAACAGATACTTACTGTTTTGCTGCAAAGCATGAAAGATGTTCCAAATGTTGCAGAAAAGGCCTGTGGAGCCCTCTATTTCCTTGCTCAAGGATACGAAGACGCAAGCTCAACGTCTCCCCTTTCCCCTTTCTTTCAAGACATTATTCAGGCTCTTCTTGCTGTCACACACAGGGAGGATGCCGGAGAGTCGCGTTTGAGAACATCTGCCTACGAAACTTTAAACGAGGTTGTGAGGTGTTCTACAGAGGAGACAGCTCCAACAGTACTGCAATTAGTGCCAGTCATCATGATGGAGCTTAACCAGACGATTGAGACCCAAAAGCAGCAGACAGAGTTGCATGGTCTTCTTTGTGGCTGCCTTCAAGTGATCATACAAAAGCTAGGCACATCTGAAGCGACAAAATATATGTTTATGCAGTTTGCAGACCAGATGATGAGCCTTTTTCTGAGGGTATTTGCATGCAGAAGTGCTACTGTACACGAGGAAGCCATGCTTGCAATTGGAGCTCTTGCATACGCTACTGGTCCAGATTTTGCGAAGTACATGAATGAGTTCTATCCATACTTGGAAATGGGCTTACAGAATTTTGAGGAATATCAGGTCTGTGCTATCACTGTAGGGGTGGTTGGTGATTTGTGTCGTGCTTTGGAGGAAAAGATACTCCCCTATTGTGATGGCATCATGACTCAGCTCCTGAAGGACCTCTCAAGTAATCAATTGCATCGATCTGTTAAGCCGCCAATATTTTCATGCTTTGGTGATATTGCCTTGGCAATTGGCGAGAATTTTGAGAAGTACTTGATGTATGCCATGCCAATGCTCCAAGGTGCGGCTGAGCTGTCTACACAAATGTCAGGCGCAGATGATGAGATGCTTGAGTATACTAACCTTTTGAGGAATGGAATTCTTGAAGCTTATTCTGGTATTTTCCAAGGTTTTAAGAACTCACCAAAGACTCAACTGCTTATGCCATATGCACCACACATTCTTCAGTTCTTGGACAGTTTATACATGGAGAAGGATATGTGAGTTTATGCTCTCTTTAGCTGAGACCCTCCTTTTTCTATTTATTCGTCATACTTATGATTCTCTTTCTACTTCTAATTTGGTTTTTGGCTTCTCAGGGATGAATCTGTGATGAAAACTGCTGTAGGCGTGCTTGGAGATCTGGCGGATACATTAGGTGCTAATGCAGGTCCTTTGATTAGTCAGTCGGTAGCAAGCAAAGATTTCTTGAATGAATGTCTGTCATCAGATGATCATTTAATTAAAGAATCTGCTGGTTGGGCTCTGGTTACTGTCAGTCGTGCTATTTCTGGTTGATGATGCTTTTTGTCCAATTTTCTATTGGTCTCTTGCATGCAGTTGGGTGTGTCGAGTTGGAGTCTGGGATTGCATATCATGTGTAAGTGGTCATGATGAAGGGTAGTTCTGAAGGGTCGCTAACTCAAGCATGTCAGTAATATGAAGTCTGGGCTTGTTATGGGATGAGGACAACCAGCTGATATGGACACCCACCTCTTCTAACTTTTGAATTTCATGCTTAGCGGTGGGTATCCCATTGAACGAAAAGATGTAGAAAGGGGTGAGAAGGCTGGTCTGAGCTCTATTTAGCTCTTCGAATGGCAGTCCTTAAAAAGTTTTTTGTTGTGTATTTCTCCGGTATGCTGCCATTCCCAGCCAATTATGCCAAGTTTGGGGCGGGCTTCTGTGGTAAATAGGAGCAGTGAGTGCCCGAAGGTGGGAAGTTGGGTGGCTTATAACTCGGTCAAGAGTACGCCAAGGTGATCCCAAGTTGAATATCACCTTGCAGTTTGTCAGCGGCATATTCAAATTTTTTTGTTTAGTTTTTTACATAATTTTATGAGTCCTACATTTGTTTAAGCTACATCATTCACCTGTCATGTTTTCAACGACTTGTTCTTCATAGTCCATATTATATTTCCGAGAAGCTGGTTTCTGAGATTGCATTTTTGTTCATATTTGAGACATAAATCTTTACTTTCCCCTTTTATTTTCGAGCCTTTTATCATTACTTATTGTTATCCCTTATTATATATTTTCACCTTCTCTCGTGAACATTTGTAATCTGGGTCATCAGTGGGCGGTTGGCTATGGTGTGTAGTGCATCAATTTGTCTTCTGGTTTTCAGCTTGGCCGTGGAGGACTGGTGTTCCATCATACAGAAACGTTTGCTTGTTTGTTGTATAAAGTGATCTTTCTTTACTGTAAAGTCAAGATTGTGTGGGTATAATCATCTGCATTCCCGATCGGTTGTATTTCTGGAGTTCAAACTTTGAAGTTGATGGTGGCTGTTATTGTGTACTTTTTTTAAATGAATGATAAAAAAGGGAAAAAGAAATTTACATAATCAACAATATGCCTGTTATATATTGTCCTCCGCATTATGGCTATTCGGTGTTGGAAAGTGTTGCCAAATTAGGTCTCAGCATACATGAGCGTCGTTTTGAATTTTGCAGGATCAATCTTTCTGCCGTTTTATTTTTTGTGATGGATATGTGTGCCTTTTTATTTTGAGCTTTTTACAAAAAATGAGAGTATTTTTTATGTTTTTAGGTGGTGAGAAAATCTAGCCTAATTATTAGAATAAAAGAAAAAATATATAAATTGGCTAAAATACTTCCATATATATATTCGACAATGAGTTGGGGCGATTGCCGCAACCGCAGCCGGAGGCAGTCAAGTATTTTTTTGTTAATTTGTTTTTGAAGTTGCCTGTCAAGGGATGGAGTGCAGCCGCCGATCGTGGCCCAATCTGGTCTAGTATGGCCAGATTTGGCCAATTTTTAAGAGGAGGGGATGGTTTTGTTATTTTAATAAAATTTCCCTCTTTTTTTACTATACCTCTCTTTTTCTCCGTCTGGTAATATCAAAACAGGATCCCTTTTTTTGGTAAAAAACTTTTTATTTTTCTTATCGTTGATTTTGTAGGACTCTTCTTGCATATTCTGACCATTACTTAAAAGCAATAAAATTATTTCTCTGAAGTGTGAAGGACCCATCTCTGATTCATTCATCTTTTGAGATAGTGATTGTTTTGGGCTCAATTTTAACTTCTCGCTCCTCATGTTTCCTGCTGTTCTCATTTATCATATTTCTTTAACTATGGTTAAATTAAGTGTCACACTTACCATTAGTACTTGTTATAAGTATTCAATCAAAATTTTATTTAGTTATTTTCTGTTTGATTCATAAATGCATTATGTACGGTTCGTTTTTACAAATAATTGAGATTTTGTAACTGTTCAATTTAAAATCAAATTATGTATGCACCAATAAAAAGCATACAATTGATGGCTACTTTTTGTGATTGATATATTAATTGTAACAACTCAATCTAAAGTTTAATATGATAGGTATACATCATCAATTCAAAAGTTTAGTTAATTATTTTAAAGATCATTTATGTACTTTCTCACTAATAAATTAGATCTCATAACAAGAGGCATTGAATGTAATACTAAGTTGAGAATGATTTAATTTATCCACTTTAAAGAAAATTGATCGCCGAAACCTATATCTAGCAGCCTAACTCACGTTTTATATGCCCTATATCTAGCATCCTAACCCACTTTCCTAATCTAGTTCATCTAATTTAGTCATAGATTGGCTCTGATATCAACGGTAAAAGAAAAAAATTAATTAAAATACTAAAATTACCCTTAAAAAACTTTTTTTTTTTCAAAGGGCAGCCCCTTAGCAGGGACCGGTTTGGCCACCCCTGACTATGTGGCAACCAAATCTGACCGCTCTTAATAATAGGGCTATTTTGGGGCAACCGGATATGACCGCCCCATCCTCGAAGCAATAGGCTCAGTACCCATCATTGGGGGCTACCCACCCCCGAAATACAAAAATTTTTTTAAAAATTAATTTTAACCGTGAGGATAGCCAAATCTAGCCTCCCCATGGTCAAAGTTGGCCGGATCAGGTAGCTTCTAAGCCCTCCAACTTTAAAAAATTTCGTCGCTAAAATTTTAACATTTGGCCTATTTTTAGTGGCTTAACTCAAGTTCTATTTGCCCTTTATCTAGCATCCTAACCAAGCCCACTCTTCTAGTCTAGTTTATCCAATTTAGTTCCAGATTATCTCTAATATCAACTATAAAAAAAATTAATTAATATACTAAAATTGCCCTTAAAATTTTTTTTTCAAAGGGCAACCTTTTAGTGGGGTTGGTCTGGCCACCCCTAACTATGGGGCGACCAGATTCGATTGCCTTTGACCATGGAATAGTTTTGGGGCAACCAAGTATGATCACCCCGTCCTTGGGGCAACAGGCGAGCACCCATCATGAGGGGTGGGCCCCCCGGCCTTGCCTGAAAATATAAAAAATATAAAAAATAAATTATTACCGTGAGATAGCAAAATCTAGCCCCCCATGGTTGGAGCATGCTAAATCAGACCCTATATAAGCGCACCGTAGGTTGGCAACAAGCTTTTTTTTATTATTTTCTTTGCAGGCATGGGCTGCCATCGATGCATATGGCCGATGCCCATCTTCAATATTTGGGCGGCCAGATCGTCGGCCCCATCGGGCTGGCCGCCCCTTAATTTATTTTGTTTGTTTTTGTTTTAAATGTAAGACTAGTTTTGGAATTTTAATTAATTTTCCCTTAATAATTTGCTTTTATTTTCCTGCCACTAAGTAATATAAAAACCGATCTCCCCTTTTTTAATAAAAAAGTATAATTGATAATATAGTATATATTAGAATATACAAAATTAATTTCAAAAAACATTATTGTATTTATTTTTAGAAAAAAAATTGAATATTTATTTTTATATAAAAACATTGAACATTTATTTAATTTCAATAAAACATATTGGCATATACAAATATTAAAAGTAATTTTAATTTTGATAAGTAAAATAAATTTAATAATTAAATGAAATTTATTTTTTAAATTTTAGTACAGATAGAATTACACTCTAAATTTTTCTTAATAATAAATAAAAATATATGAATAAATAAACAAAAATCTGTAAAAATAACAAATTAAATGTACATTATTAAGTATGCATGGAATTTGAGTGGTATAATTATAAAATATTAAAATTGATCAATATTTTTAAAAATTTTAATTTGGATAAAATTATAGTATTCTAAATTAACGTTTTCTTCATAATAAATAATAAATAATAATAATAATTTTAAATTAAATAAGTATTAATGAGCCCGTTATTAGGTTAGAACTAACTATAATGAAAAAAATTGGAGCGAGACGAGAAAAAAAAACTAGGGCTTTAATATAAGCGGGTTAATAATTGAGGGCCGGGTTTGTTTTAAACCGTTGCGGTCTGGGCCATTTAGGCCCGACCAAACCGTATCGATCTCTCCCCTTCTTCTCTCCTAACCCTAATTCAATCTCCGGCGGCATCACCCGCGGCGGCGGCAGAGGCGGCGGCGGCGATCGAGGAAGACAGCAGCAGGTGAGATTTTTTGGATTCGATTCCCGCGAATTTCCATTAGATTAGATCCCACAATCTAGCTAGCCGCTTTTTCTTGTTATAGCGTTTATTAATTTTTTTGTGAATTTTTAATTATTTGGACTACTGATCTTGCGAGATCTTTGTTTATTTAGCTTTGAGCGAGCTCATACAAGTGTTGGTTGAGTGATATTGATAGTCCGTGTTTGTTTATTGTGCCTGTCGAGCTGATCGGAAGTTGCTTGGTTATTCTCCGACTTGATTTGGCTCTGTATAATTTTTTCGATGATTTGTTAGTTCTTCTCTTAATTGTTTGGAATTGTTAGTATTCATTAAATGATTCGGGAATCGGGATGGTTGAGGGTGGCATGCAATTCTAGTTATTGAGTTGAATGAATCGTAGCGATAGCCTACGATTCGTTGGGAAAAATTATCACAGCTCTTTTTTCTTCTCTTTTAACTGTAGTTTGAGCATTGGCTTGTCATTGATTTAAAAAGAATAATACTGATTAATTGCCTTTCCGATCGGGAAAAAAATTACGATAACTAAAAGGCATGCTTGTTGCAGGAAAACCAGTGGGAATGGAGGTTACCCAAATTTTGTTGAATGCACAAGCAGTTGATGGGAACGTGCGAAAGCATGCGGAGGAAACTTTGAAGCAATTTCAGGAACAAGATTTGCCAAGTTTCTTTTTGGCCTTGTCTGGTGAATTAGCAAATAATGAGAAACCGGTGGAAAGCCGTAAGTTGGCTGGTTTGATGTTAAAAAACACCCTAGATGCCAAGGAGCAACACAGAAAGTTTGAACTCGTACAGAGGTGGTTAGCGTTGGATGTTTCAGTGAAGAATCAGGTTAAGGCGTGCCTGTTGCAGACCCTTTCTTCTCCTGTTCTGGATGCCCGGTCAACAACATCTCAAGTTATTGCTAAGATTGCTGGCATAGAGTTGCCTCATAACCAATGGCCAGAGCTGATAACTTCTTTATTGTCGAACATTCAGCAACTTCCACCGTTTGTGAAGCAGGCCACACTTGAGACCCTTGGCTATTTGTGTGAAGAGGTTTCCCCTGATGTTGTGGATCAGGATCAGGTCAACAAAATCCTCACTGCTGTGGTTCAAGGCATGAGCTCCTCGGAATCTAATACAGATGTGAGGCTTGCTGCTACCAGGGCTTTGAACAATGCCTTGGGGTTTGCCCAGGCAAATTTTTCAAATGATATGGAGCGCGATTACATCATGAGGGTAGTATGCGAGGCAACTTTATGTCCAGATTTGAAGATAAGGCAGGCAGCATTTGAATGCTTGGTGTCGATATCTTCTACCTACTATGAGAAACTCGCTTCCTACATCAGCGACATTTTCAACATTACCTCAAAGGCTGTAAAGGAGGATGAGGAACCGGTGGCACTACAGGCAATTGAGTTTTGGAGCTCAATTTGTGACGAAGAAATCGATATTTTAGAAGAATATGGGGTTGAATTCAGTGGAGATTCCGCAATCCCATGCTTTTATTTCATCAAACAGGCACTACCTGCCTTGGTCCCTCTTTTGTTGGAGACGCTGCTTAAGCAAGAAGAAGATCAGGACCTGGATGAAGGTGCATGGAATCTTGCAATGGCTGGTGGTACTTGCCTAGGTTTGGTGGCTCGAACTGTTGGCGATGATATCGTTCCACTTGTCATGCCTTTCATAGAAGAAAACATCACAAAACCTGATTGGAGGTGCAGAGAGGCGGCAACTTATGCATTTGGATCTATATTGGAAGGCCCATCACCTGACAAACTGACGCCTGTTGTTAATGTTGCTTTGAACTTTATGCTTACTGCATTGACGAAGGACCTGAGCAACCACGTGAAGGACACAACTGCATGGACCTTGGGAAGAATATTTGAGTTTCTTCATGGTTCCACTGTCGAAACAGCAATTATTACCCCAGCCAATTGTCAACAGATACTTACTGTTTTGCTGCAAAGCATGAAAGATGTTCCAAATGTTGCAGAAAAGGCCTGTGGAGCCCTCTATTTCCTTGCTCAAGGATACGAAGACGCAAGCTCAACGTCTCCCCTTTCCCCTTTCTTTCAAGACATTATTCAGGCTCTTCTTGCTGTCACACATAGGGAGGATGCCGGAGAGTCGCGTTTGAGAACATCTGCCTACGAAACTTTAAACGAGGTTGTGAGGTGTTCTACAGAGGAGACAGCTCCAACAGTACTGCAATTAGTGCCAGTCATCATGATGGAGCTTAACCAGACGATTGAGACCCAAAAGCAGCAGACAGAGTTGCATGGTCTTCTTTGTGGCTGCCTTCAAGTGATCATACAAAAGCTAGGCACATCTGAAGCGACAAAATATATGTTTATGCAGTTTGCAGACCAGATGATGAGCCTTTTTCTGAGGGTATTTGCATGCAGAAGTGCTACTGTACACGAGGAAGCCATGCTTGCAATTGGAGCTCTTGCATACGCTACTGGTCCAGATTTTGCGAAGTACATGAATGAGTTCTATCCATACTTGGAAATGGGCTTACAGAATTTTGAGGAATATCAGGTCTGTGCTATCACTGTAGGGGTGGTTGGTGATTTGTGTCGTGCTTTGGAGGAAAAGATACTCCCCTATTGTGATGGCATCATGACTCAGCTCCTGAAGGACCTCTCAAGTAATCAATTGCATCGATCTGTTAAGCCGCCAATATTTTCATGCTTTGGTGATATTGCCTTGGCAATTGGCGAGAATTTTGAGAAGTACTTGATGTATGCTATGCCAATGCTCCAAGGTGCAGCTGAGCTGTCTACGCATACGTCAGGTGCAGATGATGAGATGCTTGAATATACTAACCTTTTGAGGAATGGAATTCTTGAAGCTTATTCTGGTATATTCCAAGGTTTCAAGAACTCACCGAAGTCCCAACTACTTATGCCATATGCACCACACATTCTTCAGTTCTTGGACAGTTTATACATGGAAAAGGATATGTGAGTGAATGCTATCTTTAGTTGAGAACCTCCTTTTTCCCTTTTATTTTTCTTACTTCTTCTTTTTCTCTGTCTGATTATCTTTTTGGCTTCTCAGGGATGAATCTGTGATGAAAACAGCTGTGGGTGTGCTCGGAGATCTGGCAGATACATTGGGTGCTAATGCAGGCCCTTTGATTAGTCAGTCGGTAGCAAGCAAAGATTTCTTGAATGAATGCCTGTCATCAGATGATCATTTAATTAAAGAGTCTGCCGATTGGGCTCAATTTACTGTCAATCGCGCTATTTCTGGTTGATATGCTTTTGGTGCAATTTTCTAGTGATCTCTTACATGCAGTCGGTTGTGTCGAGTTGGAGTCCGGGATTGCATATCATGTGTCAGTGGTCATCATGAAGGGAAGTTTTGAGGGTGTCACTAACTCAAGCATGTCAGCAGAAATGTGAAGTTTGGTCTCATTTTTGGATGAGGACGTTGGACTGGTTTTGTTGTGTAATCCTTCAGAATCCTGTCATTCCGTGTCTATGATGCCAAGTTCGTCGGGTGGACTTTTATTGTAAAGTTTAGCAGAAAGTGCCCGAATCATGGAGGTTGGGTTCTAACTCAGTCAAGAGTGCGCCAAGGATCCCATGTTGAAAATCACCTGCTAGTATGTCAGCCGCATATTTTAATTCTTTGTTTTGTATTGTTTTCATATTTTTTGTTTGAGTCCTACATTTGTTCCATCTACACGTTTCAACTGTCATATTTTTCGACCTCCTGTTCTTTATATATACTTCATATATGTTACCAGGAAGCTGTTTTCTGAGATTGCATTTTTTGTCATGTTCGAGAGTCAATCCTCACATTGTCCGATTTATTTTTAAGCCTATTATTAATACTTCTGTTCTCTTGCATTAAATATACTCACCTTTACCGTACTCACCTTTTCATTCTTTTCTTTTCTTTTTAAATGAGATTTTTATGAATTCTCCCTATATAAGGTAGTTGACTTAGTTTTAATGTTGATATCAGCAAGATTTCAAAACCCTATTTATGTATCAACAATTTGATGAAATGGGTTGATTTTTTCCCTAAAAAGAGTTGAATCTCCCTCAGAAAAAAAAAGAGTTAGGAAGCTGCAAAATCTTTTTTTTTCTAAAGCAGAAAAAAAGAAAAAGGAAAAAAATCATTGCCCTCTCCTATTCGAGGTGGAAAAAATGCTTGAAAAAGTAGCTTGGTAAAGCTAGTGACATTCAAGATTTCAGATATTCGGCAAGGGTATATATGACTAACGCTAGACTTTGATATCCGTCAGACTAAACCCAGTGTACACACGAGAACTCCAAAGGAAACGGTGGAAATCGTTTCTCCCTCCCACTTCCCCGTCGCCAACTTCGGAGGTCGGAGTCCGCCAGCCGTCTCCGCCGTCCTCCAATGGCGATCTCCGCCTCAGCCGCCGCCGTCTCCTTCGGCCGCGCCACCCTCCTCTCTCTCCCCCACCATCACCCTTACCCCCACTGGCGGCGCCGGCGTGCCCTCGCCTCGCCGCCTACTCCGGCCGCCGCCCTCCCCCCTAATTTTTGAGCCTTTTTTATTTTCATTCCTATTGATCGAAAGGATTCTTGTTTTATATCCTGATCATATATTAAAGCAATTAAAATATTTCTCTGAATGAACCCTCTTCCTCCATGGGAAATGGCAAAAGAGCCAAATATCTCTTATTCAGACCGGTTTGGGAGAAGAAACCTAGAGTACATTTCCTTAGGCTGCGATCTGCTACCTGTTCTTGATGGTCGATCGCCTATTCAAGCGTATTCAGACTTTATGAGAGAATTTAAAAAGGCTTTTGAAGGTTATCTTGGCATTGTAATCACAGTTAGTGCACACTATAAATTAACGAAGATCTCAATGTTGACATTTTTGGTTGAAAATTCCTATTCCAATATATGAGATCATTTTTTTTCAGGATGTCTAAATTGGAATGGGACCTGGTGGTGAATTGCGATATCCATCATAATCCTCACGTGCACGCACTCGGGAACTTGGAGAATTTCAGTGCCATGATAAGGTAGCAGTTGTGATAATTTCCTGATGTTGTTTGTATTTGGATATTTCTATTTTGATGAAAGTACTTGATGCAGAATCCTGATAGGACAGCCTTTTTCAAAAGTGATGGAGCTTGGAACACTCCTTATGGGGAATTTTTCCTTGAGTGGTACTCCAGGATGTTACTTCTTCATGGTGAGAGGCTATGTTGGCCGCAGACA
Source organism: Piper betle (assembly GCA_033002965.1). NCBI lineage: Eukaryota > Viridiplantae > Streptophyta > Magnoliopsida > Piperales > Piperaceae > Piper > Piper betle. The sequence goes on along the minus strand of JAURVB010001150.1, from coordinate 8,474 downwards.
TCATCTTCTTGGGTACAGGTGCCAATATCTCAGCAAAGGTGGCAGGGGCACACTGGCATTATGAAACAAAACCCCACCCATCTGAATTAACTGCTGGCTATTACAATACTTCACTTAGGGATGGCTACATACCAATTGCACAACTACTAGCTAGGTACAGAATGACTTTATGTTGTACATGTTTTGACCTCCTTGACTCAGAAGAAAGGGAATCTAAGCCAAGCAGCAGCCGAGAAGGATTCTTCTGGCAGCTTATTTTTGTCGCCAGGGAGTTTGGTGTACCGATGACTAGGGAGAACTTGAATGATTCGTCCATGAAGCACGTTATAAGGAATTCAAGGTTTTACTGGTGTGGGGGTTATGAGCCATCTTTCTCCTTCAATTTTTTGAGGATGGGGAGGCATCTTTTTGACGCTCATAATTGGACACAATGTACACGATTTGTGAAGCAAATGTCTGATCCCAAAACCTTTCAAGCTAAACTAGATTTTGGTCGAAGTGAATTGTGCCTGTCTTCATCTGAAGAAGTGTGCGGGAGGGCTTTTGCATATTATTGAAGGCTTTCTCAAATCTGCTTACTGCCGGGTGCTAAATGGTAACTGCGGGACTTTATGTGGGACTTCTTGGTGGACTTGGACATAGTTGAGAGGTCTTGAGCAATACGAGGAAGTGCTGGACTTGGACATCTAGGTTGATTAGGATTTGGAGCCGAGCATGGGTCTTGGGGGAGCTAGGGCCAAACCTTGACCATAAGTGAGAGGCCTAGGCTTGAGTTGCCGAGCCTAGGGCTCAACCATGGGTCCTAGGAACATCAAAGACAGCTTGAATCAGGTTTTACCATGATGGGGAAGATGTCAAGGTGGAGCTTGTGCTGGTTTGGAGCCGAGGCTAGCCGAGTGGTCCATCACTAACCCTAAGTGAATCGGGTAGAGGGTTTTGGTGTGTTTTGGCTATGGCTTTCTTCCATGAGTCATGAGGTTTAACCAAGGAGGTTAGGAACACCATGGAAGGTGCATCATATGTCTAGTTGGCTTGGAGATGACATTGGGAAGAGTTGGACAAGATACAAACTTCTTTCCTAATGGCCAAGTGGAGTTTTGCAACTATGGGATCTTTGGGTAATATAAGAAGACCGGATCCTTGGACACATGGGGAGGAGGATGGGGGAGAGGAATTTGTGAGAGCTAGAGAGAGTTCTAGACAATGTCCATTGTGAGATAAGAGGGCTAGATCAAGGAGGAAGAAGAAAGGAGCTGTCATGATCAATCTCTTGCAATAGGGATTGGAACTTTGAACTTTGAAGGATCTTCTAGGCTTAATCAATGTACTCTTGTGTATGCCTTATTTACTGATTTTGATTCATGTTTGATTGAGTTAAATTCATACATTAGGTGTTCTCATTGGGGAGTTCGATTTGGGGTGTGTGTTTGTGAGGACTGCATGTTAGAGAGGTGATCCGAAGGAGTCTATTTTTGAAAGAGTGACATTAGGGCAAGGCCTAGTGAGGTCCACAAAGTCGAGCGTGTGTTTGAGAGAATTCGAGTGTTTGTAATCCTTGTATTATTGTATGTTAATATAAAGTTGAGAGTGGTTCCCATAGCTCTGCTCATGTTTTCTTGTTATTTGTTGCGATTTAAGCAAGGAACTCTAGTACCAGATAGTGGTTAGAATTTGAAGCGTGACTAGTTATGAAGACTGGTTATTGGGAGCAAGCTAGAGCAAGTATCGATGCTACCAAGCACTAGGTCTTGTATTTGGTGAAGACTGGATACTGACCAAGATGGTTGTTGGGCAGTTCTCGGGATAGATAACCAGTAAGGAGTGCTGGTAATCGAGAACTAGGTATCGAATGCTTGTGTATGATCAAGTATTGGTGATCAAGCAAGATAATAATAGTGGTATGAGTTAACCCCAATTGAGGTTTATGTTCGGGTATTGAGTTTCTGACTTAGAGTTGGTGTTTGGGTGCATGTGTAAGGGGCAATGGTAGTAGCAGGAATTGTTGATTGGTAAAGCAGATTACAAGTACTCAGTATTGGTGATTGGTTGCCGATTGGTAAGGGTTGATTGTTGTTGTTTGTGGTGATAAGTGTTGGGACTTGACCGAGAAAGTAGTTTGGAGGATTTGTTGGTTTTAGTGATCAGTTAACCCCTATATTATGAAAGTGATTAAGTATTAGTATTGGTATTTGAGAGTTGCTTCTAGGAGTTTATCCTTAATTGTAACTTGTGGAAGACTACTCCGGGGTAAGAATACATCGCATATGAGAGGATTTAGGGCAAAAAATTTTACCCTAAAATCAACCCTGGGACACATGCTTTGGAGTGCCAAAGCAATTCAAAATGACCCATGCATTGCTTGATGGTGTCAACGCCAACCTGACCTGTGACGAGCTCTTTGTTGGTCAATGGCTTTGCATTGCTGGCTCTGTCTGAGCTTCAAATTACAACGAACGATTAGCTATGCTACCTTCTACAGTATAAGAGCTTCCATGCTTTTCTTTTGGTCATATAATAAGAGCTAGATAAGCTCGTTCGTATGTTTACAGATTGGTATGTGTCAGCTATAAGCGAGTTATTTACATTTCTCGATGGTCGCAGGAGCAGTAGAAAACATGTATGTAATGCCTCTAGCAATGGATGGCATAATTTTACTATGAAAAAAATATATTTACCTTACCTCGTATTTTTACTAGGGTTGAGTCTAGATTGTACGGTCTGTCAAGCTGAAACCTTTTTCATGTCCGGGAGCCTAAAATGTACTGAGTACCTTTTTTATTTAACCCTCGGATCACTATAAATTATAAAAATATTCTTCTAATTAACTTAGTAGTTGTAGAATGACCTAGTTGACCTAATCCAGCAGGATTATATAGTCTTTCGCAATATAGTACTCATTACAAATAAAAAAATACATAATCTATACGGATAGGGTCATTGGCCACAAACTTTTGCGACTTTGCACGGATGTTTGTCACAGTTTCAATGGCAAAATCATGATAAATTTGCGAAAAAATTTGTGAAAAATTATCGGTGACAAAAGATTAATTTTCTACTAGGAAGTTCCGGATGCACATTGATGATTAATATGTAAATTTCGAATCATAAACTATTCATTAGTAAAGTTACATAATTGTAGTATTTTAGGGGCAAACAATCTTTGTGGAGCACGATCATAACAACTGGATTTTTGAGGTCCTGACTCTAGCTTATAAGTTTTCAACAAAAGTACACATGGAGGAAGTTTTGTAACTTCTAAAATGTGGATTGTTCTATTCTTTAGTGTAATAAAAAACCTGATTGTACTTGAAAGGTGTAGACAATTGTCTATCATTGTTAAGTGTGAGTGTTTCTCTCTTGTTTTTGCTTGTTTGTTTGTTTTTTTGGTCTTGCGTCAAAATGATCCCCAATTTTGCATGTCATATATAATTAATTTAACATAAAATGAACAAATATGTATAGTAGGTCTAATGTTGTTGTAGCTACATACAATTAAGACCTACTCTTAGAGTTGACAGTGCTATGTGATAATTTCTCTTTTGTTGGTAAGCCTTTTTGCGTTTAAAAGAAAATATTATAAACTTACGAGAGATATATTTGCTCAAAATTAATATTTTATTTTATATTTCTTCAAAGTATTACATTATTATTTATTATGTAAATTAAGAGGGTAGACATGATATACAACAAGTTAGCAAATTATCTAATAAGAGAAAACCGGGCGACCAAATACTATAATTTTGTATATAGAATTAGCCTAGACTATTAAATATTTCCTTTTTTATTAAAAAAATGTCCCATTCCCCTAAGATCAGAGGCATCAGAAGATAGCAATCTACATAAAATTACTCTTGTGAAAAGTAAAGGAATATTTAACTAATTAAAATGTAATAAATAAAAAAATAATTATTATAATTTATCTCTTCAATTAATTAAAATCTATCTTTAAAATTAAAATTATTTTTAAGATATCAAATTAATATAGTCTATCTCTGTAAAACTAGAAGGCTATCTCTGTGAAAGTAGAATCTATCACTAATACTCGTGACGTAACGTCCGGCCTAGTTAACTTAACCACTATTTTGATGTCCATCTCCTAGAGTTAACATAGTTGGCCCAAGACATATAATTCCTCTCGGAAATTCAAAGTCCATTATTATTTATAAGTAAACAATATTAATTTTTCTAATTTAGATGATTGTGGAAATCAATTACCTAGTAACATTAATTTGTGGTGGATGACCTTCTGCGTCTTCAAAAGGGCACTTTCATCAATAGTATATATCTGGGTCTTTCTAGAGTTTACATAAGATATTTTACATGCATGTCCAAGATCTGCTAAAATTTCTCTGTTCTATTCACGTTTGGAGGAACACTTTCAATAGAGATTACAATGAACATTAGCCACTGAGTGTACATTTAGAAAGATGACCTGGGAAGCAACTTCAAAAGCTTGGGCTTCTCTTTTCTGTGAAAATATGATAGCAAGTTGCAACCAGCTGCATCAAGGAAATAGAGTTATGTAGCTAGTTTTGACACAATAGAGTAAATGTTCTTTGTGCTAGTGCTTGCACTAATGAGTCGGTGCCTAATATCCACCATACAATGCTTTAACACCACATAAATCATGGCCCCTTCCTCAATATCTGGTTCTTGCTTTCATCCTGTGCCCAAAAAGCTCTACATTCATGGTTAAGAACAATGCAAAGGCAATGGCAAGGACCATGCAATATTCAAGTGTTGCTGCCAAGTGTTAGTGGTAGTGATCGCTTACCTGACACAGCACAACCAGGTAAAGATAAGAAAAGAAGAAAGAAAGAGTTGGCAAAGACAAACTCCAAAGGAATCTAGAAAAAGAGTGGAGGGTACTTGCCACAACTAAAGGAAGCATTTAACATTGATTTTCTTACTTGAAGAACAAAATAAGCTAAAGGTGAAGTAGTAGTGATTATTTTTCTCAACCTGACATCAAATAAGGGTCTTATTCATGAAAAAGGGGTGAGTCTTGCCTTCCACATATATGTTGTTGATATAAGCTTTTATAGTTTATATATGTGGCGATCAATAAGACAGGTGATACATCTTGATAAAACTCAAGTTAGTGCAGTTGACTTTGGCGTTGGTATTGGTTTGCATTATTCAACTAAGCTATCAAGTGGGTTGGAAACCATTAAAAAGCTTTAGGGCATTTATTTCTAAACATCAAGAATTAGGTGGATATATAAACACTCTCCCTGGTGCAGTCATGCCCAAACACTCACAGTATACGTCGTACTATAAGGAGAACAGACATGCCAAAGTTCACAGCTTCTCTTCTCATTCTTCTCATATTTTTTAACTTAGCATCAGGTGAAAGTCATGGAAATATACACGAGTCATATGTATAAAATAACGTAATTCTTTCTGGACAATTTTTTATTATTTCTACATGCAGGTGTGAAGTTAGAAGATGCGAGTAATAAACCTTCCCAGGCATTTTACACGGTATGTTTTCTGTGCCAGCAATGTTCATATAAAATCTTTGCATTCTAAAATTAATGTACATGAACCTTAAACCTAGATGTCCATGTTTAATATTCCTCATGCATATTTGCTTTCATGGGTACCTTAATTGCAGTTGATTGCATACTGCAATACCGCAAATTTCTTCTGAGATATTGCATGTAAATTAATAACCTCATGGAGAATGATCATTTTCTGATCTTTCATGAACTTCTTCTGACTGTTGTCTTGCAGATGGTTAATTACAGAAGGCTTTTGGAGGACGTTTCACTGTTGGATTATGATTATACAGGACCCAACCCCAAGCATGATCCAAGAAAGGGTGGTCACCCCTAGCCAGCTCTTTATAACTCCGTTTTGCTAACTTTCCGACTGAGACAATAGAAGCCATTTCCATGGAGTACCTACTTATATGATATTTAAGTGACTTATCTATCTATATGCAAGTACCATATCTGCATCATATATGAGCTATATGTATCTGTATATTGATGATCTATATCTATCTGATATCTGATATATATAGTTATGTAATAGACAGGTTATAGTTGGCTATGGATCTGGCAAATATCTTTGGTTTTGAGAAATTTGATATAACGATCACTCCATCAGTACCTCGATTTAACATGTAATTTAAATTCAGATGTATATATTTCCTAGTCTTGTCGCTTGAGAAATATTTTTTATGATCCAGCCAAAAACTAATGATCTTGCAATGCTTATTGATAAAATGTTAAAAATATAATTTCATCAATATATATCTGCAATTCTTTGTCCAAGCACACAATCCATAGTCTTTGATCCTACCCAATACTGGGCCAAAACGCTCGTTAGCGACTGCATGAACTGTCGCTACAGACCGACTTTTGGGTCGCTAATAAAATTAGCGACCGGACTTTCCGGTCAGAAGATGGGGGTCGTTAATGAAATTAGTGATAAAAAATTAATCTGGTCACAAAATAGAAATTGGGAATATCCGTCTCATGTGATGTTAGATGATTTAAGCCATAAGGACAGATGGTCTTCTTGCCAGCAAGTTTTAAGATTTTGGATTGTCAGGAGAGCTGTTTGCAATTAATCTAATTTTGCATGTTATTAGTGTAAAATCCATGACTTGAATTAGAGTTTTATATTAGCGAATCAGTCGTTTCAACTGTCGGTTCGAGTCGAGCCAGTTTTACGAATCCATGTGCTAAGATAAGGCCAGCTGTGAGTTATGGGCGATGAAGGTCAACTGTACTCGAGTATAAGATGATAACATCAGAAAAATAATGGGAAATGAGTTATTAGAAGTATATAAGAATATGTACTATTTTTTTAATGTATTTGATCGTAGAATTATTTTTATGGCTGAGTAATACATTAGGCACATTTTGGGTGGGTTATTAATTATAGAACATGTCATTGTGATGTTATGATGTGCATTGTATTTTATTAGTTTTTTCCCTAATTTTGGATTTTTTTAGGATTAATTATGAGTAAGTTATTATTTTTGACTCGAGTTGGGGTTGAGTCAAGTTTTATTCACGAAATTGCCACCGAACTTCTACCTCGACCTTGTCTCCCCCAAACCCGATCGCCACGCATCGCCGCCCCCATCCTTGCCGCTGCCGACGCCGCCTCTGACCGCCACACCATCGCCGAGCCCTGTTGTGTCATCAACGTGTTGCCTTGAGCACCCCCGACCGCCGCTCGGTCCCCATGACGCTTTGACACAGCAAGATCACGTCACCCTTCTTTGAGTTGATTTGCCGCCATCTGTGTGGCTCCGCCGTCGCCGACATTGCCCCCTTCGACCCTTGATCATTTTTGCCATACCCCGCACTGTCGCCAAGGCCGGCCAAGGGCCAATCGGATGACTGACTGACCATGGCCAACTCGTCGCCGTCGCCGGTGGTCATCACGGCCATTGCCATCCTCACCGCCACCACAATTGGGTCGAGCTTGTTGAGCCGGTGCCAACCCATAGCCCTGATTGCCTTGCCAAAAACTACCGAAAAATCGTCAGAAATTGTTAGATAACTAGACTTCCATCAAATTCATCTATTTGAACCCAATAAAACTTCGAATGATGCTGGGCACCAAATTTGAGTCTCGAGCCACGCGATGAAACCCTAGCTGTTGCTGATTGCCAACGACGCGAGGTATAATTAAGTATGATTTAATTTATTAAATGTGATAATTATTAGCACAACATGCTAGGATTGATGAATTGATGTGTTAGATATTTTTATTGTAAATAAAAATATGAATTTCTTGGTTGAAGTGTATTAAAACGAATGCTAAGGAATTAATTAAGTAAACTAAGTAAGTATCGTAATCTAATACAGCGTAGCATTGGAAAACTTATGTGGTTGATGTGAGTATGATTGATGTGTGTATGCTATAGGTTGTGTGAATGCATCATTAGTGGGCGTTAGCTTTTATTTTGATGTGTTGGTACGTAGTAAGATCTCGCTGCCTAGGCGCATAAACACAATTGGAGCTTCTACCAGGTCCGTTTAGGACTCGCTTCTTGTTTGACTTCTATAATTTATCGTGTTTTATTTTAACAGGTAAGAAGATATGTCGAGTGGTGGATTTATTGTATCTCTACTCCACACGGGCCATCTAGTCGTATGAGATTTCTAGATTACTAACCCTTGAGGATGAGATCCCTCGAGTTTGTTTTCAAAAACTTAGATCTAGATCACGATGCCTTCAAGCTTTATTATATTGAAATCCCTACCCAGGCCTATGCACATGTAGTTTTTGCATTTTTAGTGAGATGTGAAACGAAGGAAAATCGACGGCCGCATCTTGAGATAAGGCATGTGTTCGTCAAAGAGGGCTATGGAATTGGTGAGCGTCCGTTCCATTCTCGAGGGATCCTGATAACTCCACCTTTGAGTTCCTCAAATTCAGAGAAGTGTGGAGGTTTACGGGTATTGTTATGTAACACATGTCTAAACTTGTGGTTTCAAAGGGTACTG